>JAOXNN020000020.1:2172770-2208557 GCA_028571205.2 Hydropsyche betteni | reverse complement strand
TAGCTTTTGGTGTGCCGCAGAATTCAAAAAAGACCTTTGGTGTGCCGTGAGTGAGAAAAGGTTTCGGAGCACTGCTATAGAGAAATTTGCTATGTCGTATATTTTATAATGAAAATAAACAAACATAAATTTATAAATAAATATATAAATCTCATTTTATGTGATATCCTTTTCAATGAACAACAATTATATAATAAGAAATATTCATTTTTTTAAAATGAACAATCACAAGAAAGAAGGAGTTCAAGACATTTTTTTCCGGATTGCACCAACGCTCATATAAAAGTTTCACCGCAAAATTTTATAAAACTGATTTAAAAACATCATTATGAAAAATTCAATTTCTTTCAAATTCTCAATCAAAATTAAGCACTCGAACAAAATTTTCCATTCTTAAACACCAAAACAAAAAGTTTCACCGCAACCCAAAACCCAACACAATCCCACACCATAAAAAAACCACCGCTTCAATTTAAAAAATAATATCAATCGAATCCGATAGCTTCCCAGTAGACGCCGCCTCGAACTGCATGTATGCGATGCACCGTGTGCGTACCACACGTGTGTGCATCCCATGCGTCACGCCGCACACAAACCCTCGCAAAACCCACACAACCTCCACCCCACACAACCGCACGATCTCGAAGGAAGCCCGAACACACACACCCCCAAGCACCCCAAGACGCCGGGTCGCACAAGAAGTGCAGTTGCATGTGTGCCACGAAGACGGCTCTTGCGCTTGTGGACGTGCACTCTAGACTGCACCGAACCTCCCCCGCCGCGCCCCTAGCCCACGTCCAACCACCCCTCGGCGCCCCTCAGTCTTCCCCCGTCTTGCTGAAGGCTGTGTTTGTGCGGGAAAGAAAGCAGTCCGCGGAAAATCCTCCATCGGGCGGCCGCCGGTTTAAACTTTTCTTCGGCGAATTCGGCGAAGCGCCACCGGGCGACGCACCGGCCAAACTGTGTCTCGTTACCGGAAAAGTTCCGGTTAATACCCCGGTCTTGTCCGGGTTGGGCAGTGGGTTGAGGCTGCACAGTCCACGGGTGGAAAACTAATAGATTTCGCCATCAGTGTGGGTGCGGTGTGCGCGAAGTGCACTTTGCGGGATGCGCTCCGCGGTGCATTCCGCGCTCGGTGCAGGTTATGTTTTCAAGGCGCGCTAATTAGGCTTGGAAAGTGAATGGCGAAAGTGTTTTTGCACGTGCGGGGTCGGTCTGCGGATGGGCAGGGTGCGCGAACGTCGCTCCGATGTGTCAAAGTGTTATTTTGTTTGGTATATTTTAGATGCGGCTCGGTGTGTTGATTGCGTTGGTAAAAACTACCCCGATGTTCCTATTTGAGTGTTTATATAAAATGCAGTTCCGATGTATAATGCCTTTCCGTAGTTTTTTGACGTATTCGTAAGTTGATTTTGAATATATTAAACGTATTTGATAAATATTTTTAGATGCATCGCGTGAAATGTAGGTCAAAATGTCAGGCTATAATAAAATTTCTTTGATTGAATGTGTTGCAGGTATATTGTGTAGCAAATTATTTATAAATTTGCCGCAACTAATTGCATAATTCGTATTCGTATTTTTTCGACTGTATCATATAATATCGTAATGTCGCAATCACGTTGATGATGCCAATTGAAAGGTGTTGCATATCCGCACATATAATGCAGTCATTACACATAAAAACGATATCATTTTCTTTTGACATTACACGCTAGTGTGGTAATGCACTTTTTTAAACGCACCGTGCCGTATCCGAAGTGTATCCGATTTCATTTAATATTTTTTTCAGGATGAACGAACGATAATTAAAATATTTAGCAAACACAAAACGAAAGTTCCTAAAATACCTAAAATAATTTTAAGTCAAATATATTTTTATTTCTTAAAATATAAATATAAAATATTATTATTATATATACCTTATATTTGAAAGTCGTCGATGACTCTAAATAATAAATATTTTATAATATTAAAAATTAATTTAAATCAAGTGCCAAATTAAATTATTGCATCGCTCGAGCGCGCATTTCCATGTCTATTGCATTGTCGCAAATCGCTCAGATGCACTTTCACGATCGTCTCCATACAAAGGAGAACAAAACCGAGAACAAGGAAGAACCCTGCGACCAGAAGACGATGAACTTGCAGATGAACGTCGACCAGAGGATGGACGTGGAAGACCAAAACAGTTGCGGGACCAGCATCAGCAATTCCTTGGACAATTCGACCAACAATGACAGCGATCTGGAAAACGATCATCCGACTCTAGTCCCTAACGAGGACATGAATGCTAACGACGAGTCTATAAATTCGATGTTCCAACCGGCTCAGGATATAGTCAAGAAGGAGTTTCCATTAGAATTTGGTTTCGGAAGTAACAAGGCGAAGAAAGAAAGCGAAGATGTCATCGGAGGTACTTTCCCCGGTACAAGTGGGAGATCGCCATTTCTGCTTCCCGCTCAGTTGTATAAAAACTTCTTTGCTAGTTTCGGAAAAAGAAAAAGAAGCGGACCTGATGCTGAATGTCCTGCTGCTGGTTTTCAAGTGTATCCGAGGAATATGCTGTTTTCCACTGGTAACAGACCGGGTGGTGGATTGTTCTTCAATGGATCTGATGATGAAAATGCGGAAAGAGTTACAGATTCTCCAGTTGATGAGGTATATAGCAGATGAAAAAAAATTGTTAACATCCATTTGATTGATTTAAATTTAAATTATATGACAAATTGGTTTATCGCCACTATTATCAAAAGTACAAACATTTGTTCTTATTGGAACATGTTATTCTACAATATTCTTATTGGAATATTTTTTATTAAATTCAAGAAGCAATAAATAAGTATCGTTAATATATTGAATGTTAAATTCGTAATGATTTCAACATATTATGCTAATACGACGAAGTACGTATATAAAAAATGCGATTACGCTCATGTTATTAGCATTATTATACACGTGTACAAAAAAAATTAAGTTATAATTTAGAGTTATGATCCGTATTACATAAATATCAATAAAAAACCAATTCGTATTCAATATCGTTACCGAATTTGCATAATTTTTAGCACCTACGTTCCGTAGTTGAATTTTTTATTACCTAGACACACCGATAGAGGTCACCGCGCGACTATCTAAAAATTAATTCTAATATAACATGTATGTGTTTTAATTATTAATTTTGAATTTTTCGAAATTTCGTTTTTGATTTCAAAATGCTCGCAATGCTTTTTATAATAAATCCTTGCAAACGAAAAAATTGAAAAACAATTAAAAATGCCAATTTTTATTAAAACTATACTTATTTTTTTTCGAATAATTTTCAAAGGATAGTGAAATTTTTTATGTTATATTTGATCGTTCTAAAGTTCATTTAATATATGAAAATAAAAATTTTAAATTTTCAAAACAATTAACATATTTTAATCAAAATTGAATCGTTAATAAATGAGTTATCGTAAATGTATTGACACATTCCTTATAATTTCTAAATTGATATTGTTGGAATAGTTTTCATTATTTTAAAATAAACAAATATTTTATTAATTTTGAAATATATTAATTGATTATTTAGTTAATCAATTAATCGATATAAATTTTTAAACTGTTAAAATTACGTTGTATTTGAAAATATATTTCTGAAGAAATTATGTTTGCTGTTTCAAAAAACTCAATTATTATACAAAATACTTAAATAAAACATACGAACCATGAATTCTTACACGAATCTTGTAAGTAAATTTATGTCAAATTCAACAATCGATATGAAACACACAAAGCACTTAAACAATTTTTATTATTCTTAACACCCTTAACTGGTTGAAATATCGATATTTTCAACATAATCTTATAAGAACTCATATTATAATTCTTATTTATAAATAAAAATCAGATACATATGTCAAACTATAAAACTATTTATAAATTTCACTGTGTTCTCGTTACAAGCGTATTATTCATTAGTATTATTTTTTTTATTTAAAATGATTCAATTGAATCAAATTATTTCAAATCACATTCGTACGATTTTTTAATTTATATAAAATTAATTCGTTACAACAACAATACTCAAAATTTTCAAATTGATCGATCGATCAATCGATTCGAATTCGAAATTTTTATTTCAACATTTTCCTATTAATTTCACATTAAAAAAAAAAATTCCATATAAACAATTTCCTCCTATTATATTCAACATATAGATGGAGCTAGCTATAATGACTCGAGCATTTTTTCCGCATTCTCTCACAACAAAAAATCACAAGCAATCGCACCGACAAAAAAAACCCAAGACAAGCCACACTCCACTATAATAACCAATCAAAAATTTTCATTTTTCCAGAAATCCTCAGGATCTTCAGCCTTCGTCTGGAGCGGGGGTGGAACAGGTGGCGGGGGCGGGGGCGGCGTCGGGGTCCAGGGCGGAGGAGCAGCCGACTCCCAATCTCCTGGTTCTGATGTCCAAGGAGCCCCCGGTCTTCCTCCAGGTCATTGCACATCACATACAATGCTCGAGAACGACCCCTGGCCTATCCTTGCTATGAGTCCACACAGATAAAAGTTTTCTTTTGTTTTCGAAACGAATCGTCCTTTTTTCAGGATCTTCCGCGTCGGTGGTGGGCCAAAACCCCACCCAGGGTCTGGTGCATTGGATGTCCGTGATGGCAGAACATATGGGTGCTAGTGGACACCATGATCCTTCGGGAGTCGGAGTCCACTATGGTTTACCGTGGAATGGAGGTGTAGAGGTAAGTTTTTTTTTTTGATATAAAATCTTTTTTTTAAACGTAACCGTCGTCTTGAAAAAGTCTCACAGTGCCGAAACAAACAACCCCATATTTAAATACGTAATACGCGATGAAGAAAAAAGCTCTACCCAGGATTAGGCAAATTTTTTCACATTATTATTCTCCGGTGATTAATTATACGCCGTTTGCTCGGCGAAGGGTTAAAACACAATAATAAGATGCGCGAGAGTCCTTCCCGAATATTTTAAATAAAAGGAATATATAAAAATAAAAAAGCGGGCGAAATCCTCCCTAATAACGCATTCGTGAGAGCTTTTTTCGTTCCGTACCGATAAAGCGAAACGCATACATTACCCAGGCGAAGGAAGAGAAAAAATTGTCCACGGAGTCCATTATTTTATGCGACCGGATAATAATGGGTACTGGTAGTACTGGTTTACGCATTGTAACTATTGCTACTCTGAATATTCAATTGCTAAATATTCATAGTTCACGGAAGCGTTAAGTTTTCGAAATCGGGCCGTGGCTTATCTCAATGCGGATCGGATCTTCGGGAAAATTGTGCAATTTTTGCTTTTAGATACTGCAAATAGATAGTTACGATCTAATGGCATACCATTTTCTTTCAATGTTAATTTTTTGTATTTTCAGTTCGTTTTTATTAAAACTTGTGTAAGCTATATAATAAGTCTCTTTGATATGAAAAGAATATGATTGATTTATTATGAATATAAGTGTATTATATCTGATGAACAAAGAATTTTTTTAAACAATGGTCGGTTAGAATCTTTCAAATGTATAAGACTCGATCTCGAGTATGTTGTGCTGAAAGAAAATTAACTACCCTTTGCCGAAGAATAAATAAACACTTTGCATTACTATGGCAGTGAGGGGTGCAGGTTTTTATACGCTCAACCCTTCGACCTTTAGCCATTGTTCCGTGTAATTTTTTTCTATGATAACCACCCCTAGGTGGTGCACGGTTGCATACAGGTACTGCTTTTTTATATACTGGCATTTTATTCTAAGTACTCGCAGACAATAAAAAATGATGGTCCGTTCGCTTTGCTCCACTATCACCTGTATGTCGATTTGCATACGTTTCGTTGAATAGATATTTAATGTTTATAAGTTTTTTATTATTACACCATTCGATTTTTTATATTTTTTTATTGGAATAGTGTTAGATGGTTTCAAATAGAACTTGATACATTTTTTTGAAAGAATACATCTTTTGTTCGATTCTTAATTTTTTTCTTTGAAAAATGTTTAATTTATCATAAAATATGATTGATATAATTACCAATATTCATATTAAAATTTTGTAAGACTCTTTTTTTTAGATTCGTTAAAATTTCCATATGATAGTTACGTATGTCAAAAAGATATTCGCATTTTTTTATTGTCTTTCATTACAACCCCATAAATTCAAATTAAAAAAAAGAATCATGTCTCACAATGAAAACTTGATTATTTTCGCACAGAACCAAGAGAAGATACTGGTTCCATTATTTCAACCGACTAGTTAAAAAAAAATCATGTGCATATTTAAAAAGCAGACGGGTTGAAAAAATCACACACTAACGTGCCCGGGGGCTATTTATTTTTTATACATTTTTTGCATACGATAAAACTACCCCTTTGCATCTTTAATTTTTTCCGCATTATCTTTATTAATTCTTTTATTCTTGGCTGGGACTCATTTATCATCTTTGCCCTTTGTCCTCGCGAGGTCTGTACCGATGTTAATTTTTTAATATATGCAACTTACCGAGTCTATGAGAAAAAACTATGAAAGGTGTCTATGTTTGCGATCGTCATTTCAGAGATTCCTAAAAGTGGGGACGTATTGATTGAATCCACCATTTGATGATAAATTATTCGATTTGTGTATCGATTTGCAATTTTATTTTTCGGAAAAATTCGAATTTCACGTTTCGATTAATTAGTATGTACAAAATTCTCAATTGTTTTTAATTTTATTAGGTCTTATTTTTCTTTCAAAATAATCTATAATCAATCATACTCTCTATCTCAATTAATAATATAGTAAAAATAATTTTTGTATGAAATTTCATTCTCAAAACTGTACAGTTTGAGAACTTCCAAATTTTGCGTTTTTACTTAGTCATTTCATACTCACTATTGTCTAACATCAACCCCTTACATTACAAAAAAGAAAGACACTAGGCAACTTTTTTTACATATTTAATTTTTTATCTTCGTGCATACACCTTTTTTGTCTATAGAAGAAATCATGGGACTGAAGGGGTAAATCTACCGGCCAGGTGCTGCGATTTTTCCCAGTAATTATGAAGCGATTCAAAACGGGCATTATTGTTATTATACACTTTATCTTATTATGACAAAGAGATTTAATGGAATTGTGAATTTCGTATATGAAACAAAAATATGAATGCTCATATGAATTTTTGCCGCGCACACGAAAGAACGATCTTTCTGCACGACTATAGGGTCTTCTCCATTGAATCTTATATGAAAAGAACAATAGAGCGACAGTATAAAACCGTTTTTATGCACTTTTAATATTCTAGTCTTTTAAAAGATCGCATAAATTATTCACGGAATCTATGCAAGTTGTCAACGGAATCTGGCGAAGTTTCGATGGGTTGTGTTAAATTTTTTATTGTTCTTCGCTACTTGTACTATAATATAGCACGAAAGAGAATTGAACGTCTTGAAAGTTGAAAGGATGTATTTTTATATTATATTTCACTTTTATATAAGTGTGTATATGATGATAGCGCAAGAAAGAAATGAGGTCGACATTGAACAGAAGCGGTCGTAAAATCAATTGTGCAGAAGTTGTTAACATTTCGACCATAAATGATTCGGTAGATGATTATTTATAAAGTCGTCTGTATATTTTTATTTGACGTAAATTTCATCAATTCCTATTTTTTTTTTAATTGATATTAATACAATAACAATAAGTTCATTATATGATCAACAAAGTTATAATGATTAAAAATAGATAATAAATTGATTCAATTGGGAAGCAAACTTCTTATCAATTCTTTCTTTTGACTTACCGACGTTAACAAGACTATATAACATCAAGCACACGCAAAGCGGCAGCCTTTAAACTTCTCGATGTCGATGAAAAAACCCAAACAAAAAGCGGAAAGCCTTCGGAAGCAACAGTTCCGATAGTTCTACCCTCGTTTATTCAAATCTCATCTCATTTACCCGAATTAATTCGAATTCTCCACAGTCCATTTGACCGCGAGCACAGTTGGCCGCCGCTCGAATCACACTCTCTTATGCGCGAATCGATCCGACACGGAAAACTAGAAACAAAAAATATCTATATACACTCCTCATGTACGAAACGAGAAAACTGGAGAATGAAACAAAAAAAAATATAGGAAAAAAGCGCATCCGAAAAAAAAGTTCGGCATCTCAGAATTCCGAGGTCCGTTCGGGTCGATTTAACAAGGAAGTTTCCGCGCGTTTTTCTCATAGAGCCTCTAAGCAGATTATATATTGTATTTTGTGTATCAGATAATGATGGTTTATTTTTTTTTTTTTGGTTTTCGGTCTTCATCACGCCACTCGATTAGAAACAATCGACCGTCAATAATGGCCTCCTCGTTGGCGGGAATCGAATTTTACTCGATTCGATCTTGGTGGATCAATTATTGCGCGAACTGACGGATTTACTATGAGAATTTTTTTATCAACTTCGGTTAAATTAAGAGTTCTCAGGTTTTTGTTTTGACAAAAAAAATCGTATCGTTTTTTGAAAAATTGAAAATTTCTATACAACGAACAAAATGGAAACTGTTGAACACTTCTGATGTTTCCTATACGATGATTGATTTTGTGAAACTAGCTCAATAACAATGTGACCAAAATCTGAGGAACTCGTTCGCCATATTCGTCAAGTGTTTACAAACATTTTGATTAAACCGATTCTGTAAAAGAAAGTTGAAAGCTTGAACTGTGCATGAATTAAACGATCGTTTGAAAACCGCTGCATGATAACGATTTTTCTTATATTATATAAGAAACAATGTGTATAAAATATGGTGTGTTATAAAATACTACGTGTGTTATAAAGAGTGTGCTGTAGAGACGATGAGGAACAAAGAACTGACAGTAACGTTATATTGCAATCGCGTTTTTGTCCTCGGAACAAGATCACCATCACCTTCAATTCTTCGAAAGCTTCACTATTTTGAAGTTGAAAACAAAAATTTACCCCTTTTACTACATAAAATTCGTAGAGAATAGACAAAAACTTACTTTATAACGTGTGACAATGAATAAAGCAGTTCCCATATTCTTGATACATCGATTTCCTTTCACAGTACATAATCATAAAAGGAAGTACATTTATAGATACCTACTTTATTTTGAATATATGAGAAAACAATATTTTTTCTGTATGAATTCATTATATTATATTAAAAATGATTTCTCGTAGTTTACAATTCATTGAGTAAATGATCATATAATTTTATATTGAAAAATTAAAAAGATTTCATGCTCTATCTATGACTTTATTGTATGATTTGAAGTGTTTTAAATTATCATTAAAACTCTGTTGAATTTTATTATGTTTTCTATTGAATGAATATGTGCGTTCAATTTTGTAGAAATAATTTTCTTTGATCATTTTTTCATAAAAAATATAACAAAATTAAAATTATTTATTGCGGTTATGCCAAAGGAAAATTTTTATTCGAAAAAATCCAAAATGATTCTTGACAACAATATTTTTACTAATATTTTGAAATATTATACATATTGTACATAGAAAGTTTATTTCCGTTAGACATAAGTCTTATCGCTGAATTTAAATGACTCAAACCACGGTTTTTATATGGGAAAAATCTTGACTGTTTAAAAATACACAAATTTTACTTTGAAACTAATAATAAAATTAAAATTGATACCGAACCATACAATCAAACTCAACCAGTTCATTTTTCATAATTACACAAACCCACATCGAACAGCACCAACTCAAAAAAGGACTTCACACAGTCTCACGATACGACAGACCTCACCAAAAAATATGCACTCCAAAATGCAAATCTCACCTATGCACCGATGCTGAATGCTAAACGCGGTCATTAGGCACATTGCATTCTCGAGAAGTGCATTGTTGCACCGTACCGGCGATAATATATGCGAAATGTTGCGAAACTAATCGCGGTTATCCGTCACGATCGCTAAGAGGATTGTCGCGAAAGATGTGCATAATTATTGTGGAATTTGCATAGGTTTTTCGGTGTAGTTTGTATGCGAAATGCGTGCGAAAAAATGGCGCAAATGGCGGTTGATTGATTGGGTTTGATCGGATTCTTGAGTTGTGATTTGTCGAAGATGGTTTGTGAAATATTATTATATATTACGGATTCGAAAAATGTATTGAAGGATATGAATTATTAGTGAGTTAAAGTTTAGCCATTTATGCTATTCATATATGTCAATGTTTCGTAAACACTAAAATAAATTAGAATATGAATTTGACTTCCTAAAGTAAATTATTATTATAATTTATTACGGTTATCAATTGTTTGTTCTGTTTATTGTTCGGACGTTCAATTGTAAGCGATTAATTATCGCTAATTAATTGTACGTCGCAATTATTCATATACTAAAACAATTCGAAGTGAATTAAGCATACAAGTCACGCATAATGAATTAATAATTATTTAATACAAAACTAAACTTAACATACATTCAAAAACGAATCAATATTCAAACATTTTATATAATCCGGTTATTTGAATATTTTACTATCCCACTTTTAATTGTCCGTTAGCGAAATTTTCACATGGCACAAGACAGATTTATTCGCGAAAGTTTCATCACGTCGGCGCATCCCTTTCATGCAAATTGTTCGGCGGATATATGCAAAATAACGGGTTCTGTTCCCATTACGTTCACTTTTGTTACATTTTGATGATTCGAATCACGCTTCGGGCTATTAAAAAGATCCTGGCACATGCAAATTCCGCCTGACAACAACAAATACAAAAAAAAAGACGCGCACACAAGAACAACGCAGAATCTCGTTAAAACGCGCCATTGTGCCATATTTTGAGCGGGAAAATTCGCAAAAATACATGTAAGTATGTAGCGAGCGAATATTTCGCCGCTCACACGTCACCTAAGGGAATTTAAGAGTGCAGAATGCATTTTCCAAAGCAATTTTCTTTTGACGCCCCCGCCCGCGTCTAGCAAAAGCGACGGTCTCATTTGGCCGCACGCAATATTAATATTTCAGAGAAGCGATGGGATTGCCTTCAGAAAACGCGATTCAGAATTCTGCTGAATTTAAGCCTGAATCTATTTTTCGAAATGTGAAATTTCCGCGTGTGTGTTTTTGATAAAGCGCTTCTTGAGTTTTGTGGGGTGTTATGTCCGGGAAATGTCGTTGGGATGTTTTGAGAGTTTTGAAATTGTATTGATTAATGTGATTGTTATCAATAGGATTTTGTTTGAATGAATTTTTTTATGGATCGATTAAAATACATTATTTGTAAATGTAATATGCTTGTTTTCGAGATATGAAATATTTTCTGGTATTAAAAGAAATTCTATGAAGATATTTTCAAAGTAGTGTTGGTTCCTTTTAGATATTCTATAACATAATAGGAAATTCCAAGAAGATCTGAAAATAATCTATAATATAATGTTATAGTATACTTTCAAAAAAAAAAAATCTATTGAAGAATATTCTCGCTCGCGGAAAATACTATATAAAAAACTCACATTATTAATTTCTATGGTTTCAAATATGTTATAATAACTTCATTTTAAAATATAAGTCATATTTATCATGTTTTGTTTTCGTTTTAAAGTATTAAATAAGTAGGTTTTTCTTTCTTAAAATAAAAAATTTCATATTTTTCAGCAAAAAATCTACAAAACATAAATCGCATATTGTAGAATACATAAACTCTTTTACTTTCGACCTCATTTTTCTTTATCTATATGTAGTATAAAAAAGCGATAATAATTTTCATTATAAAGACCATGAAAGAAACTTTAATTAAAAAAAAATTTAACATATTAAAATATTCAACTGAATCCAAAGACAGAGCTCAATCAAACTAAATATTTAACCACCATCGCCATTCCTGATAAAATTCCAACTGCCCGTTTTAAAAAAGCAACACATTTCATTAAGCATTCTACATTTCCTTTTACTCCGCCGTTTCTTTCACGCGCATTACACCCCACAATACAGTGTTTGGTTAGATCGTCGGTTTATGTGTACATTTTTTAATATTTATACACCGACCATTGTCGAAGGTGTAATGACGGGTGCGCTCCACCATAGAAATGCAGCCCCACGATGCATTTCTATGCTGTTTACCCAACACACTCCCGGCCCGCATCCAGAAGTGTGTCAACCCCCCTTTTGCCCCAAACTATATGATAATCGATTCCCATGGAATTCCAGGGGATACCTGGATACACGAAAATATCATTTAAAAAGACACCATGGAATAAAATATATGTATATGTAGGAAGTAAGTAACTTTTGGCGTTATGGCGCTCAAACTTTCTAGTCGAAGAAGTTAGTTTGGAACTTTTTTTACGGCACGTTTGTTTGCTCTTTACTGTTTTGCGGATACAGTTGACCCTCGGTATATATGCGTTATAAGAATGGTATTAGTCTCTTCGGTGCAATTTCGGTATGGACATCGGGGGTCGTTTTCAACCCCCGATACTTGCTTTCTTCGCAATTACGTAGTATATTTTGTATGGAATATGTTAGTTTGTGTTGCGGTGTGAATGATTCGATATAAAATTGTGTTTTATCACTTTTCAGTGTAATGTATAAAGAACGGTCGTTTGCGTGCGCGCGAGCGAAACAAAAGCCTTTTTTTTGACGTGTGTGTATGAGAGAAAAAGATGGCAAAATTGTGTACCTATCGGAACTCTGCGTCGATTTTATGAAAATATTTATAATATAAAATAAACAAAATATTCATTCAAAATTAACCTATTATTAAAACCTTCGATAAAACTAGGTCATCCAATCGAAATTTCCAAAATATACCTCCCATCTCATTGGACCGTCTCCAAGGATACGTATCCATCACCGTATATCTTCCGATACATTTTTAATACACATATATTAAAATAATACACATATATAGTATATAAATATAATATTTTGACGTGTGTGTGTGTCGGCGCATGTGCTTCCATCGGCGGGCCGCGTTCTCGTCTGGGGCTATTGATTTTTTTCGTTCAGACATGACGTATATGCGCGTATATCCACTTTAGCCTAGGTTCGGATAAATCCATGTAAAAGCGCGAATTTTATTGATTTTTTCGAAAATATTTGATAAGAGAGTTAATGAAGATATGTTGCATTGAGGTTGTTGAAAAATTTTGGTTGGTAATTGGTGAAATTTGCAAGAAATAACGATTACGGTCTTGACGATATTCGGTTGAATTATATACAAGTTTTAAATTGAGTATTATCTTTATTTGATGTCGATAATGAAACGATTCTATACTAAAAATGTTATTATTATGTAATAAAATTATGATTCAGAACTGAATCATAAAATTTGTGACCTTTTATACTCTCACATATATTTATATTCTATTACCATCTGATTATGACAAAGGTGTTTCAATTGATTTTTTACATATTATTTTTAAACCTCAAAGACACTTTACGCGCATTTTTCTTCAATTTTATCACCAATTAGATTATCACATTAAATTTTTGCAAACTTAAACCGATAAAGCTCACCCTAAAGAAACTATTAACAGAATTGTCAGCGTGCATTTATTCTGCAACGTTCACGGTACATTGCGTACGAGTCAATGAACGCTGCAAAAGGATGCGGTGCAAGTTTTGCACCCTTTGATAAATAAATTATTCGCGATTCGATCGGCAAACCAGTCACATTTAACTTTAATACACATTATAACCGCTGAATTGTGTGCCGGGTATATATATTTTTTTTGTATTAAATATTAAAAATGTTTGCGTATTGATCCGCACTATGGCGAACTTGCCGCAAAGCGCCGAACGCTAACACAAAACAAGAATATTTATACACATTATTATATTTTATTCGATGAATTTGAAAATTTATGCGATAACATCAACATACTTAATTTCTACCATATCGAATTTCGACGAGTATGATCGCAAAACACAATTTCTTTGACCGTAATAGAGCGAGTGACCTTATTTTGCGAACTGCGTATAAAATATTTTCGATATCGTCGAATTAGTTCGTTCAAAAGTTATACATCGAACGATGACTGCAGTTTAAGGGGAATAGGAGGTGAGATTTCTCATGGGGGGGACGTTTTGAAAATTGTGTGCGTCGAAAAGCGAGGGATGAGACTTGCAAGGGATGGCCGTCTGCGGTCATTACCGAAGACGAT
Source organism: Hydropsyche betteni (assembly GCA_028571205.2). Taxonomy (NCBI): domain Eukaryota; kingdom Metazoa; phylum Arthropoda; class Insecta; order Trichoptera; family Hydropsychidae; genus Hydropsyche; species Hydropsyche betteni. Next base: position 2,194,407 of record JAOXNN020000020.1, on the reverse strand, counting down.
TCATTTATCTTCCTGGCGGTTTTCATCTTTCGGACGAGATGGAACCAAGAAACATTCTAGGAGATAAGCTTATTTATTTTCGTATGTTCTTGACGTTTTAAAGAAAAATCGCTTAAATATTCAATAATGGCATATCTTGAAATATTATACAAAAATCGTAAAAAATATGTTCGATAGTATCACAAATTTCGTTGTTTGTTTGTATAAATTGTTTTGTTCTAATTTTAGTATCGATTAGATAAATTAATATGAAAAAAACTTGTACTTTGTCCGAGTGAAGAATCTTGCTGCGTAATACAAGAAGGCTTGTAAGTACAAGAAGAAGAGATCGCGAAGAGTTCCGAAAATGACGCGCGTGTCCCCCTAATGCGTTCGGTGGCTAATTATGTGCCCGTTTGTCCGATGGTCACCCCCACCGACCACGATGAGATACAAGGTTTCAGAGACGTCCAACCTTTTCTACAAAATCTTCGATAATATTTTAAAAAAAAACACTCAACCTAAATATTAAAAAAATTCAAAGAACTCCCAATAAAATTATATAAACGGATCAAATACCACGAAAAACGTCTCGATTCGGTTACGTGTGACTAAATAAGTTCCACGGTCACCATTTTCATGCCCGAGGCGTAAAATGGCCAACGCGTTCGTTATGTCACACAACATAATAAGTGTTCATATTCACTTTCTTGCTCCGGTATTGCGCGCGCGACATTCTTCGAGTGTCTGAAAACGGGTATCCGTCTAATGATCGCTATCTTTTGCCATTGGACGTTGAGCTACTTATTGCATATTGCACTTTTTTTTTTGCACGCGTCCGTTGCACTTCCACGGAAGCTGTGCGTGCCGTATATGATGTAAGAGTTTTCATATAATTGCGTTTTCTTGTTCGCTTTATGATTTATGTACGTGGAGAGCCTAGTTATTGTCGCGGTTGTGGATGATTTTTTTTCGGTAGGAATTTTATGATTTTATTACGTATAAATCTGATTTGTGACTGTTCATAAATTATATGGAATATTTTCTGTTGAAAAAAATGAAAATTTATATAATATTAGTGTACGAATAAAATAAATCGGTTTTTTATATTATACGGACTTGTTTTTATAGATTATTGAGTTACATAATATCGATTGATTGATATACGTTGTATGTATATTTGTATTGAAACTAATTAACAAGGGATAATTTCAACATTCAAACCCTCAAAAGTTACCTTCACTTTATTTTAAATAAAAAAGGTCTTTCATATGATAGATTTCACAATCCATGTGTATTTCAGTTTATGTATATTTAAATCAATCAAAAAGATACATTATTGGGGGGGGGTTGAGTTGGATTAGATAAGGGTGAGTTGGGTTGGGTTCGGTTGAGTTAGGTTTTTTTCAGAAATTTTATTTGGTTTGATCAAATTTTGGATTTGGGTTGCATTAGGTTGGGTTCGGCCAAATAATACATACATACACTAATAATATACACAGACTGCGACATAAATATGTGAAAACGATAATGATTCATTCTGAAATTACATTTTTTTTTTGTAATTGTTAAAAATACAATTAAATCATATCCCAAGTTTTAAAAATATCGAACTAGTTGTTCTTTAAAAAAAAATTAATCAAAACCAAGAAAAATTATGTATCTCCTCCCTTAAGCGAACATTTTTCTCTTCACTCAAAATATTACATAAAACAATAAAAATAACAATTCTATTCACTTTCTGTCTACATTTTATCAAAACAACGAATTTCTCCAGCTCGTGGCCCACCAGTTTGCCGCACATGTCGTATCATTAGCTACCCGCCCTATGTGTGTACCGGTCCTAATAACTACGCGGATGAGACGGAAAAAATTGTGATATCGCTCGGAAAATACTAGCGTGTGTGGCGCCCTTAATGATCTTAGATGAAACGTGTACGGGTGTGCGTTGCGTGGTTGCAAGGAAACCGTACAGTATGCGTTTTCGGACGTAACACGAAAAAAATTACTGAAACAAAAACGAAACATCCAAGAAAATCGACTCATTATATTTAGATGAATCATTTTTTTTTTCTATTTCTTCAAGTATCAGAGATAAGACAGCATCTTGACAATGCAACTCGGTGCATTGGTCTAGAAAGTAGTGCTATTTAAAATTGAGCGGTATTAATATTGTTAGGCGACTAAGGCATTTCGCATTTGCACTAAGTACAGTCCGAGGGCGTATTATACGTAGTGTTCGGGACGTTGACTGATGGATCAGATCCCGCCTGTTTTCCCGGTTTTCCCGCCCTCGGGAAAACCGCGTGAAGAATGAGATCTAGACGAGGATACCGCCTCGTGTCCTCTCATCTGTCAAATGCAACCGAATCCCCTCGTATGCGAGCCAAAAAGTAAAATTTGGCATTTGAAAATAAGCCAACTATTGATGCCAATCATGTAATGTGAAAAAATAATCGTGGCGATACGAATTGGCACCTCGGAATCGAAATCTTTTATCGTATTATATGAAGCATATGTAACGTCGACTATAGTATAAAATTAATATTCAGAATTTTTCATTTAAACAGAATAATAATGAACAATTTATTGATTGCAAAAATTGTGATAAGTGTCGCGATAATTTAAAATCGATGCATTTTACAAGACTAAATAATTGATTCCAATATCCATAAAAGTCCAATAAAAACTGAACACTGAATACTAAAACCATCAATTGAAAACGATTTCAGATATTAAATTGCGTTCTTCTACTGACCACGCCACAATTTGCTTAGAATCGAACCAATATGTTTAACAAGATTGAATTTCAATTCCAACATCCATAAAGATACAAATATCGAAAACCAAACACTGAAAAAATTCTTTAAAAAACAATTTCAGATGCACGAACACATCTATAAACTGACTGAATTTTATTTCGCTCAACTTGAACCGCTCCATTTAACGAAAGTTAACAGTTGAATCTAATATCTTTAACGACTGCCATCCTATACATACGATACATCTGAAAACCGCAGAGGTCAAAAATCTTTCTACACCATCGTTGCAATCGAAAGACGCCATTAATTTCTCGCTTGAAAAATACCATAGAACAAACGTGCGCGTTTACAAAAATCCATGTGTGTTAGTTTAGTGCGCGTGTACGTACGTATGGTGGCGCTACAAGCGTATCGTATTCCGGTACAAACATATAAATCACAATGAATGGGACAATTTCTTATGTAGCCCGGAATAAAACCTCGCCCACTACGTTATACTTACGGCTTTCGAATACGTACTGCGAGGTATGTGCTTGTGCAAAGTACAAGTTTTTTCTCCACGGCCGTATTATGCTGAAAAAATCATTATTTTTCGTCAACGGCTTCTGTCGAAAATAAGCGCTGCGTCTTATATAGGAGTGAAACTGGGTATTTATGGAGTGGATAGGTTCGAAACTCGCTGTTTTTTTTTTGTGTGTGAAAATTACTGAAGAGTTACTATTCAATCGAAATTTTATATTACACTATTTTTTTTTTTGATTTATCTAGTAAATATTTTACATGATCAACTTTTTATATGTAATACATATAATGTAAATAATTTTTTTTTTAATTAATAATTAACCTTTACTAAATCGTGTCAGGTCAATAGTACATGGTCGGGTTACCTTTAAAAGCATTAAAATTTTATTAATATTAATTTTAGTGCTTCATATAAATCAGTACGGTTATTATCTTAACAACTCATATCAAATTATATAGATACTGATTTTGAATATTTTATTTTAATAAATTTATTATTTGAAGTGAAGAATCAAAAAAAATAATGAATTAGAAATATAGTCAATAAAAAAATATATATTTCAAATAAAAATTCGAATAAAACATATCAATTCAATTACTCCAAATGGAAAACGATTGTTTTCCGAATTCAGCGAACATCACATTTTCATCCGGTCCGAACGAGAGTTTTCATTCTAAACGTCTTCACATACAAAAATTCGCATGAAAGGGGTAGCCAGCACGTGCCGCCTTTGAATAGTTTGATAATAAAATATATTTCAGGATATATGGGGAAACATAAAAATCGGTATTGGTATTGGTGGCGGAGAGAAATGGGGCGTCTCTACGTATAATATGTTATTGCGAAACTGCACTATTACTCACTATTATGTGTTGAGATAGTGCTCATGTACGTATACGTGTGCTGCTCACATTCGCTTATAAAGTGTACATATATGTGATGTATATTATGTATTCGGGCGCTATATTATATTTTGTATTACGCGGTGAAAATTTATTTTCATATTATAAAATATGCGCGGGCGTAAATCGCAACAGTGTCCCACTGCATATTACGCTGCAATTTTTCTACGTGGTGTTATCGGGGAAAAATTTAATTGTTCGTATCAATTTATTGGATGTGTCAACCCTTGTCTAGGGGCAGTGACGCTACGTGAATTTTATATGGTATTTTTTTACTTTAAAAATCGCACCAAAATTTAAAATGGATTATTCGCACTGAAACTATAATGTATTAGATTTTTAAAAAGTTTGCAATATTTTTTCATTATTATGATTTAATTTTTAAGTATTTTAAAATTTATTTCGAAATATTTCGTGATAAAAGTGAACTAAATTTCATCGTAATCAGGCTATGATTATAATCAAAATGATATCATCTTCGTTAATGTAATATTTTGTACAAACTTATCGCTATGTACATGCTTTTTTCTTTATAATTTCAAAATTATAGCGAACTAACTAAATTTTACGGCATAATAACTTTTTCTCATTTTACATTATTTTAAAGCTTAAGAAAAACGAGAAAATGTTTTTAAAAAAACACAAATGTATTTACCATTTCTTACTATGCTGTACTGTACTGTTAAATATAATTGTAAAAGGCGTACTGTACAAATACAAATCATAATAAACGTTGAAATTTTATTAAAAATAAAACTCAACATCGTTGCCATCTTAAATATGGTATAAAACGTATATTGTAAAATAAGCTTTTTTCGAAAACATTGAAAATTTGGGAGTTTTCAATAAATTTTACTTGATAAGAATAATGTTGTATCCAAAAAAACAATTGAATATTAAAACCATCAATCACGTCAATACAACCATCTATTTATTTACTATTTATAACAAACCAAGTATGAAATAGCCTTTTTGATCAACATTAATATAATATGAATAATAAAAAAAAACATCAATCAATTTCGACTATCCACACAGAAATACACACCACACAAACACTCCGCACGCAAATCGCATTTATTTATAAACAAATAAATAATCCCAATCCAGATTTATATCATACACGAAAAAACAGCGTATTAAATTATATAAAACACGGTCACGAACCGCCGCTGAATTCGCGAATCTCGATAGTGTGCGCGCGCTTTCTCATATTGGCCCGCAAGACGTCTAAGCTTTTATACGTTGTCCGGGTCAGGAATATAAGGAAGCCCGCTCACACATGCACGCCCCCGCAAAAACGATATGCGGAGCGTGTACGCCTTTGTGCCCGCGAATTTATTAACACGTTGCGTTCTGCTTAACGTGGGCGCGGTTTTTCGCCGGACGCCGCGTGTGTGTTTAAAAAAATTGAGTGTTTTTTTATGAAAATTTATTGATTAGTATCTTATTTTGTGATTTTTTTTGGTAATTGTATAGATTTTAATCGTTCAATTGAATTTTTATGAAAGGGAAATATAAATAATATTCTATAGATTTCATATTTTCGATACAATGGAGCCGTTCTGAACAACACTCACACATCACAGTTGGTAAACTAACATTTTGCGACATCGCCGAAATCGATTATACGTCAATTCGGTATCAAAAGAAATAAAAAATCGACACAAAAACCAACACCGACATATTCTACGCGACCTTAGATTTAAATTTTCATCGAAATATGACATAACATAGACAGACCGCGCACGGACGCGAATTAGTCTGAAAAGCTTCGTTATTTTTACAGCATTACCATCAAACTCGTCCAGAAAATAAGAAATGGCCATTACATAATACATGAGGAATGAAATTTTTAACCCGCGCGTTCGCTCACACATACCCACGTTGAAAAAATACATTTCATATACATATATGTAAAAGGGACACACACAAACGGCCCGATCGTGAGAAAAACGCCATGTGACTGTGTACATACTCGCACACAAAAATCCTCTCTCATGTTCTACAGATGTGTGCGTTCACGTATACACGCGATAAAGGGGGCGGCGGGCGGGAAATATTCGTTTCTGTAAAAAGAGGAAAAACCGTTGCCTTTTTATGGATTTTCGCGGAGTGTGGGCGGGAAAAACAACCCCCGCCGGTTTCCAGGCCCGTGGGCTCACAAAATACCCACTCCGGCCCCCCCGGGGGGCGGATCCCGCCCACCCGCCGGCCGTGTGTGTTGTGACGGGTGATTTTTTCGCCGTGTTACTACCCGAAAAATCGACCTCGACCGGCGGCGTGAAAAAATCGCTAGCGCTCGAAAAGAGCGGAAAAAAGCACTGAAAAACCGTGCGGAATATGTATGGAAAAAAGCGGCGGCGAAGAAACGGCCCCTATGATTTATCGGCGCGTGCGGTTCGCGGATGCCAATCGGTTAACGAATCGTCATATGTGCGTTTTGTTCCGAAGGTGTGAATTTTTTTTTTACAATTTTTTTGTGTATGAAATAAATGTATACGCAACACTTTCATGCAGATTTCATCTTTATCTTTATTTGCATAGAGATAACCGTTCCATTGTCTGGTGCGATTATTCTGAAAAAATCCACGTTTACCTTAGTTTAGGTCTTGAATAATAATTACAAAGTATAATATACATTTTTTTCCTCATAAAATTAATATAAATAATCATTTTCACCATCTCGTATAAAGTCATTTGTTCTAAATAATATTATTTTAAATTAATATTCAAACTGAATTTATATAAAAATATTTAATTTTATAAATAAAGATAATTTCATATAAGACTATAAAGAGTTACAATCAAAAATAATATCCCAGAATGAAGCAAAACACATAAAATTTAATGAAACATTACAATAAACGGGTCATTCAATCTTAACAGTTTCTATCTGCTATGGAGATAAAATCAACCCTTTCACAACCGAAAATTTTCAAAAAACACACTCACAACCCAACCCAAAACATCTTCGAATTCATTCACAACAATCTAATCGACGAAATTTAATCATCACAGCAATTTTTTCCACCGATTCTCCTACGAGCGACCAAACCTCCCTGTTCATCGCTCATCTGGCATTAACGACGGCGATGGCAATAAAAAATTTTATTTGTTCAGAACGAGTTCCTTTTCATTGCAATACGACAAGAGATATAAAATATCTGCAGCATCCTATTTCCCGGATAAGCCGAATGTTTCCTTATAACTCGCCTCGAGCTCGCGTCGTTTTTATTTGAAAGAGTACCGTATACGGTCCGTACGTTGCACGTGTACTTGTTTTTAGTGTGTTGTACTAGTCCATGTATCGGGGTCGATACTTGTCTCTATTTTAAGTTATCAATGTTGTATTTTGTAATTTGATTGATTGAGTGTGGTTCGATTGATTTTTGATGAAGGTTTAACATTGGACTTGAAATAATCTGATGAATTTGTAGAATCATACTATGATATTATGCAATTTAAAATTATTGTATTTTTAATCCATCATATAAATGGTTTTATATTTATTTATATATTAATCTGATTTTTATTATTTTAGTTAAATTATAGGTATTTATAATTTATAATCTGTTTCTGATATTTTTTTAAAAAAGACTAAAAAAATTTCTTTGAATTTGCGAACTGAAAGTATTAATTGAAGTATGATACAATTTTTAAACACACTTCAAATTATAAAATTTTCTTGTAATTTTTAAATATTATGTAATATTACGTATAGGATCAAATATAAAGATGTTCTATTTTTGATCTTTATTAATTAAATATTTCATACTGAATGAACTAATTAAATACTTGATAGTCGAATTAATAAATAATGTATTCAAGGTTGGACGATAAAAGAACTCCAGAAAATATTTTTTTTAGTTTATATTTCTCTTTCATCTTTTCATGCTTTGCTTAATGTTAAATTAAGTACGATCTTTGTACTTATTAATTACATTTTAATTCCAACGCATTTTTTTTAATACAATACAAATATTACACAATGACAACACAAATAAAAAAATCGCATTAACCACCCCAAAAACCATAAAAACCCGACCATTCAATCAAATCATCCGACCGCCGTCTACAAAAAATATATAAAAAACCCGCATCAACCACACACACATAAAACACGATAGTTTTTCCACGAGATAACCCACATATGCTCACCTGATTTCCATTTCGGAAAATAGCTCATGCCACGGAGATAAGCCGGCGATGACGCAAAGGATAAGTTTCGCGGGGGCCCCGGCCGGGGGCAGGGGCCCGGGGGCGGCGGCGCCGGGGCCCCCGGGGGCGGGGGCCCGTCTGGTTGCCGTGGAGACGGCAAGGTCGTCGCGGCGCCCAGGCGCCCCCATGGGGGCCCCCTTCCGATGGGGGCCCCGAGGGGACCCGATCGGGGTCGGGGGGGGAGTTTGAGATTTTTTGGGTTGGGGTAGGTTTTTTTGAAAAATTGTTGGGAATTTTCGTTTGGTGGTTTGGATGGTTGATGGGTTTGAAAATTGGGATTGTGTGTGTTGAGATTAAAGAGGTGTGTTTTTAGTTTTGTTGGTTGGTTGTTGAAGTTGAGCGATTTGGGATGTGAGCTGTGGATGGATTTCGGTATGTTGTTTTGGACTGAAGTTTTGGCAAGAATTCAATATTCAACTGTGTGAAAGTTAACAGTAATTTTTGTCGTATGTTATATAGGCTATGTATATTATGTTATGTTATAATAATGATCGGGACAGTCACTAATCAAAATTTGATTCACTATCGGTATTTTGATTTGTGATGTCTTTATCAATTAAATTTATGGCATTCTATTTATTTTCGCAAAATAGTTCTTTCAATTTGTTTATTAGAAAAATATAATATTTATAAATTCTTTGAATATTTTTCTTTTCCTTTAAACTATTGCCGTGAAAACCAAGTATATCAAATATATAAATTTGATTACGAGTATAATACTTTAGCATAATAGATTATTTTGATACGTTTCCATTTAAATCTCATTGATATTTCGTCAGAAATATATAATACGATATATTAAATTTCTGTGAATATTTTCCTATTTTGAATGCCATAAATACTTTTATTGTATAATCGATTCTTCAATATAAATAGCTCATAAAAAATTTGAACATCATTGTTTTGAACGGCAATTGTATCATCTATTTTAATTGACCTAGTGACACTGTTAATTCGGATACGTAATGCCATACTAAAACGCGATATACTCCCAAAAAATTTTTTTGATTCAAACAACATTTTTCATGCCTCATTAAATAAAATAATACATCACGACAAATCCAAAAAACAACCATCACGCTAACATTGTCCAATCGATACAATTCATCACATTAATTACAATCCACCTCGTCTTTCGTACAAAAACACAAAAGCGTTTAACGTTCAAGAAAAACTTGGCTTTCATTCCGCACCCCGAGACTGGACGTATTCTTTCATATGGGAATTTGATATCGACATTTCTTCGGAATTTATAACGTCTCGCATATCTTTTTCTCTTTCTAACACCGATCGTTTCCCATGTTCGTTTCTCTTTCGCATTTCAATTGGTAATACCCGTCCCAATAGCAATTCCGCGATATCTCCTTTACGGGTAAGATATACTCATCCCGTAAAGATATGTTCTGAAATTCTGAAAATTTCGTCTCGATATATTTCCGCGGAAAGTGGGTCATGTTTTTTTCGCCAATTAAAATATTATAAAATGATTCCGAATCGGATTTCGATGAAGAGTGCATACAATGGTCGGTGTGTTCGATGCACATGTTTTCCCCAGTGTGGATGTGTAGTTTTTGTCGATGTTTTGTACGAGGGAGTGGAAAGTAGTTGGCGCCAGTACGGACAAACACCCATTACTCTTTCAACTTCCCAACTCCATTTTACTACGGTCCGAGAGTGGTGGTTGTCTCACCTTAGGGAAACAAGTCTATTTTCGTTTTATGAAATTTTCAAAGATTAAATCCGCTTGATAATAAATATTAAATTATACTATTTCGACATATCCATCCGAAATTTTTTACAACAATAACGTACTCCATGTATCCAAAAGTGCAGCAATTCCAAAGTATAATTTACTTCCCACGCTACTGTGAGGATTCTTTTCCTTTTGTCTCCCCCCTTATAGCATCCTTGTTTTGCCAACACCCACATCACCCCCAGGCCAGTTACAAACGATCCGAATGACTAATTCCTCATCCTGGGAATGTGTCCTGGGCAATTGTCCTCCCTACGACGGACGGGTACTTGCGAAGTTAGTGTGTGCACCCAAAGCGGTGGTTTTCTATGGCGCAGAAGGGGACTGAGTCCTTCGATAATTAAAGTGGCCTCCTCCTGATTAAAAACGGCAATTAAAGTTCGCGAAAGAGCAAGTCACACTCGTCTAAACTTGGTCCGTCGAAGATTGTCCTGCGATGATTCGGACATTCTTTGACGCGGTTCCGCTTTCAATCTAACTCGTACGATACGAGACTAATTAAAATTTTTATATATACGAGAACGTTTATATTACAATATCTGAACGATATATTATCAAATTTATATATTTTTTTTCATCAGATAGTTGCAATTTTTAAATTAGTGCAACATATAGTTTTGTGGTCTTCGTAAAGTGAGGCGTATATTCGATTTTCCGCGGATCTAAACTACAATTTTCTTTTTATTAAATTCAATAGTGAACTACTGGCTGCATAGATGTCGCTTATATTATATTATAGTGGTCGACTTCGACGCGGGAAATTTATAGGCAATAAATTGACAAATATAAATTTTCGCCTTACACGCGAATTCAATTGGAATTCATTCGAATGGACCTCGGTAATAAATTTATACACCTTCTATGCACTTTTATAAATGTAGCAAAACAGTAAAAATGAAATGTACTTGCGTAGGATCTTGATATAAAAGTTTAATAATACAACATTGTATAAATAAATACTTCGTACAGAACATGTTCAATTAACATTACTTAGTCATAACTTTGATAAAATTTCAAATTTACATGATTCAAATCGACGTAAATTTAAAAGTGCATTAATTTGATCTAATAATAAATTGTATGCAATTACATAACAAAAATCAATACAACCCACTTAAAATTTTCAACAAACTTTCTTCATAAAATTCACATGCGACATAAAACACGAAAATTGCACAAATACATATAAAAATTTAAACGAACCACCCTTTTATTTTCAAAAGTTTAAATTAACGACCCAAATATAACGCGAAGAGAGATCACACTGCCAAAATAAGTCGTATCATAAAGATGACGAGTTAACCGTGACATTTTGGCATTCAATTCTTCATCCGCATAATAACCATTATTATAGCATTTTTTTATATAATACATTGTGATACACTGTTGCGATAGCGTGAAGAATCGTGGCTGGTGAAATCTTCGGTGTCAGAATTAAATAGGCAAAGTGTTGAACCCCCGAATGGGGCGTATCTTGTCACATTCACGGTATAACCCTTAAATGATCGCCCCTTCGGTAACCCTTTGCTCGGTGTAAACTACGGTTAACCCCTTTGTCGTGGATTAGTTCCTATTTTAAGAATACGACGTTGTTATTCGATATATCTAATTTGAAGATTTGGCCATATCATCGTTCACTATTGAAAAAAAATCGATACCTTTAGAAGTTACAAAATATATTCTTTGCTGAAATGGTTTTGTGTTATTTTTATATCTATTGACTTTTCGACACGTTGCTTAGTTTCAATGAGATTGAATTGTTAACAAATAATCGATGTATATTTTCCGTAAATCTTTCATTTTTGTCAATTATTTCTTACAAAAGCTTTGAATCACATTCGTTGAAATGCGATCATTGCAACGCTTCTCATTTAACCCTTTACCATTCATAATAAAGCGGTCCATTTAATTACGAGCACTTAACTAGGGACCGCACTTTGTACGAGATACTATCCAGTGGTCAACGGCGACGGTCCCTAACTCGATTTGGGACCCTTACATACTTATAATTTTGTGTATTACTCGTACATTTGATCATTTGTCACTGACTTTTGCTTACGTTCAAGAAAATTCACGAATGCTTGGATAAATACCTGAACGAAAGTATACGTCTCAATCTTCATGATTATTGCATTAAGGGTTTACAGTTTGTTTGTTTTCGTTTGGTTGGCTTTGTTATTTAGACGTAACGACGTCCGGGTCTGAATAAAAAACCACCCGAAGTGATGCCGCATGCAAAAAAGGTGCATCTGTTATTCAAATTGCATCCGAAACGATATGCAGAACGTCAGTTTAATGCCAAAACGCACAGCGGTCCTACATGTCAATCCAAATTGGACTTCAGATACTTCCAACTTTAGATCGTCAAATATTTTTATTTCCATAATCCATATATCCTAGATTTGAATAATCAGTGATTAGGCGATCTAAAACTATTTCTTAAAAAGTTCGCATTGGAAAGGTCATGTTCATGATGATAACGTTACTTAAAATATTTAACGGATTTATCATATCGAAAAAAAATTATACGAACAAATCGCCGATGGAAAAAACTTGAAAAATTATTTAAAAATAAATTAAACAAATCGAAGTTTCCGAACTAGAATCGAACATAAATCAAAATCGCGCACGTCGACGCAAGGTGTTTTTGAGTTCGAAACGCGAAAAAAAGTTTTGTGCCACTTTCGAAAAACGAGATAGAGGCGAGGGCGAGACGACAGGGAGTTCCAAAAAGTACGTCCGGATTTTTTCAAGAATAATTGCATATATTTACCGGTCTAATGATACGGCGATGTATTAAAAAAAAAAAACGAACCAACAACCGCACTCGATTGACGAACCTGTTAGCGTCGCACACAGGCCAAAGTATAAACGGCTTCCTGTTCGCGCAAATAAACTCGAAAGTTCGAATCGGAGTGTTTTAATTGGTGATTTTTTTGAAGAATGTCGCTGGCAGTTGTGTAAAATTTGAACTGTTTTGTGTTCGTTGCAGCAATGCGGTCAACATAAGGAAGGTTTGGAATATTCAGGATGGCCGAGGTCTCGGAACGCGATGGCCATGAAACAAGGATACGAAGTGAGTCAAAATTTAAATTTTATGTTGTCCGAAAGAGCGATTTGGAAATCTAGTTCGGTTCGATTCGGTTTAATAATTGTACTTGATTTTTTTTTTCGAAATTATTGCATGTCTAGTATTGTCGTGTAGTGTAGATTTATTATTGTTTCGATAGTGAGAATTTCATTTATCTAGATTTGGTTTAAAAATCCGTAATATTTGTGTAAGAATAAAATTTCTTTAACTATGATTATAAAAATAATAACATAGAATCTAATAAATTGATCTCAAATTATTGTTTAAAATTTTATTTGGTATTTTGTTTTCGTTTCTATTTGTATACAGCTTGTGATTTTTTCAATAAATTATTATAATTTTGAGATATTTTGTGGAATTTTTTCTCAATTTCATGATTTTTATATTGATTTTCCACAATTTTCTTCGTACAAAAAAAAATGTTTAGCGTAACTAACGAGCTTTTGACTAATACGTTTACTATTTGATTTCATAAAATGAATCTTTTCAGAATCTAAACAATTCTCAATCAATTAAGGCAAATACAATTTAATAAAATTTTATTACATCGAAAAATATTATTATACTCAACAATTAACAAAAAACTATTTTGACTGATAGCCAATCGTGAATGTCGAGCTTTTTGCCACATCGAACACATTCCAATTTCACTAAAGGTCTTCTGCATTACATATTAAACGTCTGAAAAAATATTTTCATCCCTTAGCCTTAGATAGTCGCATATTGGATTGCCGGACGTCGCCTAGGGGTGCCCACTTAATAATAGCCATACGACAAAGGAAACAAATGCGTAGATTAAAATGCTGGGGGACCTTTTGTCCAAGGGTCCTCTCCTTTACTCGCGAGAGTTGCCATTTTCAGGACTTTTCTACGAATCTGGTCCATTCTAAGCTTAATAGATGTTTATAAATCTAATAATGTGTCCTCAGACTTTGATCTAATTTATATTTCCTTTCAAAGCTTCGTTCTATTGAAATTCTTAAACCTCGTCTTACATCTTCATAACCCACCAATCAGAAAATTAAATATTTTTCTTTAATACTGTATTTTTAACAATCATTCTAAATATATATTTATATCAAATTAAGTAATCAGCATAGTTTCAACGGCTTTCAAATCAAACTGATCGTTGATTTATAGCGGTCGAATTCGGTTATTAGATTATCGCGCATACGCGCGCCGGGTCCCTTCAGTACTTCGGTAATTTATCGTCCTTTTTCAGGGGTTTGAAAATCGAAGAAAGACAAGCCTTAAAGGGGATGATCGTACGTAGTAGACGTGTACCAAATAACGGTCACAAATCATACAACACTTGTACGAACATTGTGGTCGTCCACTAGAAGATGGGGAGGTGCAAATCATGCGATTTGCACCCCATTTTAGTTCAAGGGTGCATTTGAATATTTGCCAGTAGTTAGGTGTAGGATTTGTTACAAATTTAAAACTAGTAGTAAATTAAATAATGTGTTTTAATAGTAGTGAAAATCTCTCAAGGATCTGAACATAATTTTCCTAGTAAAAATACTTATGATTATATTGATTGTTTACAACTATATAATATAGTTGTATAAAAAATCGCAATTGCGGATACGTTTACCTGTACTGCAATAGTTAACGAGTTGAACACACAACGGAAGCAAACTCGTAACGCAGTTTATTCGATTGAACGATTTCGATGTAAATCGGTCGATCGGAATCGGGTCGATTGTTACTATGTTGTGTGCAAATTAACTGTTTACTGTTAGCGATTGGCGCCAATCGTTGTGATTTTTAATTAAATTAAGCCGAGTTCATGTATTCGCTTTATCAATTAAAAATTATTTCACTGAAACGCTATAAGCTGAAATTTTGATTCTTTCGTATCCATCCGATATAACTGTGTTTAACAACGTTCAACTTGAGTGATTATTAGAAACCAATATTCGACAAAATTAGATTTTCCACAAAAAAAGAACATCCTAATACAATCAAACACTCCAATCACAATCGATCATCCAATTATGGCGACAATGACATTCTTCCTATCAGTCATTACCCAGAATCGAATCGGCCTCATATTACACACGCAACTCGGTACGTACAAAAGAACGGTGTCGTTAACTTCTCGATCATTTTCTATTTCATTGACAGCGCAACCACTTTTTGCGGTTCTGTTCGTGAATGAAACCAATCGTTGTTGCGCTTAACGGTAGCCGGTTGGTGCTTTTGCGGCGACAATGAATCATTGAGACGTCCGCTCTGATCTTTTTTGTGCGCGTTTTTTTTTGCTTTTTATATGATTTTTTCCGTTCTGGTCTTCTTCCCGGTTCTGTTTTGAATATCTGCACGTAGCCGGTGCCGGTGAGATGACGTTTCTTTCATATAAAAGAGATGATTTCTCGGAAGGTTCGTTTTAATGTGGATTTTTACGCCGCGTTACGTATATAAGGGAGCCGTGTAAGATTGCGTCCGGTCTATAACGCAATAGTTTAATAAACGTCAAAGCTATATGGAAATGTTATCTATTTTCGGATCTGAAATTATTATGATAATGAGTAGAGTATTTTATAGAATTAACGATTTATAATCGATAGAATTATGACTTTTCCGGTCAGGAACACTGACAAATTGTCTGTGACATCTGCAAAATAAAGTAAGGGGTCGTAAAAGTAGGAAAAGTTGCAAAAAATACGTACCAAGTGTAAGACAAATTGTCTCGATCCGCCTTCGAGTGCTGCACTTGCGATAAGATGAAACAAAACAAATGGACATACTCTATTTAAACGAATGTGACAAGTATATATGCAATCAACATATAAACTATTAAAAAATCATTTATATTTCATTTAAAAAGACATCGATCAATCCGAATTGCATGCGATTTCTTTCGAACTTTCTAATTATTTTCGATTCGATCTGTCGCATATGATAATCGAATTATCGCATTTTAAAATACATAATTCATTTCTTGTTTTGAGATTAGTGTTGAATTGGCGTCTTCGAAATGTATTCAGTGCGTAACGTTTCCTATTATAGCGTTTTCCGGTCAATAATCGGCACTTGTATATTATTAATGGTTTATGCGTTATGAAATAAATATAAAAGTCGTTTTGCATGTTTGGCCGTATTGATTTACATATGCATACATTATATTATGTCACTCGAATTAAGTTTGATTTATATTGCGCAAAACTAACGGATGCAAAATCGAGTTTTAATTTATTTTTATTTTGCAATATGAATTTATATTCATTAATATACGTTACGTAATTTATTTTAGTGTGATTATATTTATGCAATATTAATTATTTTTATTATATTACACTGATTCTTATCAACAAGTTAAGCGATATATTATACGGTCTATCAATGAACATAACCACTAATATTATTCAAATTTCGAAGAAAAACATTGAAATTTTCATTAACTCTAAAAAAGTATTGCAAACATAATATAAGTAGAAGATTTTGATAATATTATAATTTTATTAAATTTGAAACTTCTCAGACACATCACACATTCATCATCCAACTTCAGAGCATTAATGGTGGTACCGAATTAATAATACAACCCTTGAACAAAACGCGTTAAAAAATCCAGAAAAAGGCTCTCGAGCCCTCAGCGGCCATAAATCAAGTAATACAACCATTTTCGAGATCATGAATTCGGCGGACGCAACACGTCCGTTAAATATTCGAGAGATTTTCCCTTTTCTTGGACACGCGCAATATTTTATTTATACGCCAGACCCATAGAACATTGTTTGGCGGGGAACGCATGCCATATGGTCCAGAACTCATAGACAACTCATATGTGTCCGCTTTTTACCCCAGCTCGTATATATGGGTTTTTTCGGCCGCCGGACACTGCAATTTGACGTGTGACTTTTGTGCACGTGAGGCAAACTTGCGGTCCGCGATGGGTTTTTGCGATGATTTATTATATGGGTTTTTGATATAGTAGATGTGTGGTTTTTTGATTTTTATAATAAAATTGGAATAGAAGTATCGTTGTATAATAAAATATTGTGTAAGCAGTTTCGGAATAAATAAATTAAATGAGAGCAGAACGGATCCGTTTTTTTTTAAAAATATGATATTTTTTCGGTCGGAAAAACGGGATTTTTCTTTGCGAATTTTCCCAACTATCCCATAATTTATAATTTGTCGCGCGTTTTCTTGCCACGTTTTATTTGCGAAAGTTTCGCCACCGCTGTATCCCGACGTAAGTATTAAAAATCGCAGTTGAAGTCCTGAGGGCACCCTCCTCCAGGATCCATCCTCTCTTTCTCATCCCTAGTGTCGTGTCATAAATAATATAAGATTTTTTTCCCGGCATGGTGCCACGCCGTTATTTGTTCCGACAAAACCTCAACACGTCTTGTGGTCACTACGTGCTTAACTCACATACATTATATACGAATTAAGATGAGGGACTTGTATACATTCGAAGGCTTTTTAATAATGGATTAATTCGAAAACTCGGCGGTTTGGGCTCAAATGTACATTTGATAAATACTTTTAAAGCTCCGTACTTTATGATTAATGAAATCGTCGTGTGAAGAAAATAATATTTGAAAACGGACGAATCCTCTTATGTTTGTATTTTATTTTCGTGCAAGGCTTGAAACTTCGTACGTGATGTGAAAATTGGAATCGTTTCAGATTTTCAATAAAACGGTCTCAGTTTTCTTTTAGAAGTTTCATTTTTTTTTTTAATTTAACAAAATTTCATAACAAATGGATCGATTCAATCGTTGAACTAATTCACTTCCACTACATTTTTCTCTGTAAGCCGATCCGTCTTGTAATAAACTCGATCCGTATCGATTTCAGGCCAAAATGAATACATCGGACCCCCTAGGAGGAATGGGCCACCAGAAATCGGCGGAAGGCGACAGACTATCCTTGGGTGGTCATCATCATCATCACCATCACCAATCAGCCGTCAGCCAGATGCTCTACGGAGCTGCTGGACTGTCCACAGGACGCTCGGGTGAGCCACCCATCCAAAGTCTCGACGATCAGTATTCAATTTTTATTCAAACCACGAATGGATTATGATGTTGATTGATTTTTAGGGTCCTCGAGTTCTTCTCCGGCTGGTGGTGCAGCCAGTTCGTTGTTGGTCGTTCCTCAACCGAAGCAGCCTTGCAGTCCAAGACATGGTGTTGGCGGTGGAGCTGGTTCCGGATCAAGGAAGTACCATTGCAAGATGTGTCCTCAGGTTAGTTTTAAATTTAAATTTTTACAGACTTTCCATACATAAACGAAGGATTTATTAGGTTATGTACTTGTTTGAATTAAATTTTTAACTTATATACAATCTGTTTTATATAAAAACGTCTTATTACATCTTTAAAACTCTATAATACAAAAGGCGATTCTTACAGAATCTTTCCATTGTTTCATCTCGAAACTACGACCGCGTCGCGAATCGAAACGGCTGCCTCCGTCACACTTCTCGTCCGACGAACCTCCATTCTTTTCAGGTCGAAAAAAATAAGACGACAGAAGGCTTTGCTCGGACTTTTTAATTCTTCATAGGCTTCTCCGCTTTTCGTAGAAGAGCTGGGTACATTCCGGATTAAATCGGAGGTGGCGCATAGTTAATCGCGGCCGCGTATCGATCACAATCGATCCGAAAACGAAAACGAGGGCGAATCTAATCTAGCGTATCTATTAATATTTTAACTTGGATTTG
This sequence comes from Hydropsyche betteni, assembly GCA_028571205.2. Taxonomy (NCBI): domain Eukaryota; kingdom Metazoa; phylum Arthropoda; class Insecta; order Trichoptera; family Hydropsychidae; genus Hydropsyche; species Hydropsyche betteni. The sequence continues at coordinate 2,175,493 of JAOXNN020000020.1, read as the reverse complement.
AAGGGAACGACATTGGGGTGACCAATTTTAATTTGTCTCAATGTGGAGTTTTTTAGAATTTATTTTAAATTTGTAAGAAAATTTGAGGAAATTCGGTAGTTTTTTGTTGACAGTACGAAACTGTTTTTAATCTGGGTTGTTTATATTAAATTATCAGTATATTTGTTTTGAAATTCATTTATAAATTTAAAATCGTATGATATTACAAATATCATATCGATTATATAAATCATATTCACTAATAATGCTATTTTTATAATTATATCGCAGCTGAAGTGATGAAAGTTAACTTTTTTCTGATTTTTATCATATTGTTGAAATGGTTACTTATCCATCTACAATGTCAGAAATTGGATTGAATCATATCTCTAATAGAATTTCTATTTTTAAAATCAAATCGAAACATTTTAATTGTGATGTACGATAATCTCATTTGAGACGTATGACATACTTGAATTATCAATCGAGCTACTTTCTATTAGAATTTTTATGATATTTTTAACTGTCAAATATTTATAAAACTATCGGGTTCATCCTCATCGAATGATGGTTATCCCAGTGTTCGTCCACCTGTCGGCGTTTCAGAAACAGAACAGACAGCATTCCGTCAACTGGCGACTTAAATGACGAGTGACGTCACATTCCGAAAGCGGTCCTCGAAGCCTTTGGCAAAAAATGCTATGAACCTCCAGGCGGCGAACGTTTGAAAATTTTCGGGAATTATCGATAATTTATCGACGTTTTTTTTTAATTGTTGACCGCGAATTTGTGTCGAATAGTAATTTGCTGGAATCGGAGTAAGTCGCTTATTTCTAATTTCTAAAAGTGAACGCTTTTTTAAGTCGAATTATCTCAAATAGAATCATTCAATCAATCCTTATAATACCGTGCCATAATTAGGACCTCTGAAATTATAGTATTACCGATTTGTCCCATATAACTGGCAATTTCAAAATGTAAGTTTTGCTTAAATTACCGATATTATCAGTAATAGTAATATGGTAATTGAATTTCCAATGATAATCTATTATAATTTTCACCATTCGGAATACAAATAGGTAGAAATTGTCGCTAAAACGTATTATGGGTGATTCTATGAAAATTTGCGACTTATGCCATATCGATGATAATATTCCTGGCTGGCGTACGAGTTTAATAAATTAGCTGTTTACGTGAAACGTGTGCGCAATAAATCTCAAATTGTTCAAATTGAAAATTAAAAACGTCGAAAAAAGCAAATGTGCTGCTTGGAACGGAAAAAATCGACGTTCCCGTTGCAGATAAGTTTTTTCACTAATTATGCAATAAATCAATTGCAATAATGTATGAAGTAACGCTTGTTTTGACAGATATAAATTTACAGCGTATCGGATATGGATCTAGCCGGTTTAAATTTAGCACTAAGACCAAGTTCGATTCGAAAAAATGTCCGATTAAATAACTGGTTATCGTTTTTAAACATTGGACATGCTAATTAATTTACGATGTCGCCCATTCGCCGCCTAAAGAATTCAATTAAAATTATTAATCTGTGATTGAATAATTTCATGATTCAATGCTCTTCGATTTTCATTGTGTGAAAAATTATAATATGATGATTTGAGATTAATTTTGAATTTTAGAAAGGTTATTCGAAGTTCGAATAGTATTTGTCATTGTCAAATTTTGTGTGTTGTGTGGAAAAACTTTCAGTTCTTGAAAGGCTTCTTTAGAAAGTTAATCAAGATTAATTAAGTTCATTTTCATCAGTGACTCTTCTGACATCGTTATCATAGACAGATGATCATGCTTATATTTAAATTTTAAAATTATTATTATGAATATAAAATTTCGGTGTTTATAACATATTTAAAATTTCAATAATTAAAAACAACAATTAATCAAATATACGGAAATTCCCAAGTCGCATAAATAAAACATGACTTTAGTCGTGTCGTAACATTAATTAAATATTTCAAAAACTACATAAATTCAAGATTTTAATCTACTTTTATTGATGAGTTTATTGAAAACGCCAAACACATAAATTTCAAACAGTTATATATATATTCAATAAAAATTAACATAACACTCTCTTGTTATTTTCATTTTTTATAACAATCTAACATTTGAATTACAATTAAATAAACCATTAATATTAGAGTCAAGAACTATTTTGGTTCACCTGGAAATGTAACTTATACATCTTTACCGTTTGAGCTAAAAAATATTTGGATTTTTGAAATCGAATTTTTGATTGATTATGAGATTTCATTTGTACAAAATCCAATCTCGTTATCAAATCAAATATATAAAATTCATAATTATAAAGAAACTAGTATATAGGCCCGATGTTAGTAACATCGGCTGTGGATTTGGTAAGAAACGGAAAACGATAAAATGTGAAAACCCGATTGTGTGAACTTGAAATATGTAACCGATTTGAGTATTTAATATTTAATTTATAAAATCAAAATAGTTTATTTGTTATTTTTTTGTGATATATAGGCTACCCGATGCCCGTACTCGATTTGAATATATTTAATATTTATTAAATAAAACCAATTCATTTGTTATTGACACAGACATCTGTCATTGGTGATTATATACACGTATAGGGGATTCAAATATTTTTTCCATTGCGTAATAATCGACGTATTGCATAAATCAATAGAGACAATTTTATACGCATGATATTATAGACGTTAAGTATATGCGCATAAAGACCATATACGCATGAAGAA
>JAOXNN020000020.1:2140665-2171989 GCA_028571205.2 Hydropsyche betteni | reverse complement strand
CACCCTGAGAGCCCGCAGGGCGATCTAGCGTTTCGAAAAGGCGAAGCCTTTTCGAATACGCTAGTATAATATAAAATAATACATTACAACATCCAATTCAGAAAGAAAAACTTTCCGAAAACATCAAAATTTTTAATATGTATAACGTATCAGTTCATAACAACTATAATATTATGAGAATAAAATAATTATCTGAAAATATTTGTTCCAAATAAACTTTTTGAAATATAATAATATTGTAAAAATTAAAAATACCAAATTGTGAGTTAAAACTGGTGAAAATTTTCATTACCAAATCAACGACTTGTTAACATTGAAAATTTCATTTTTATTACTCGATATTCATGTATTCAGGAATCGTTTTTTCTACAGTTTAATATGCGAAAAAAATCAATTTATTCACTAGATTTATTATGCTTTTTTTAATCAATTAATATTCGAAAATTGCTATGCGTATTTAATAGGTTGCATATTCAAAACGCAGACCTAAGAAAAAAGCAATTTTTCATATATAATATTAATTCACTATAGCATTTATTCGAATGTCAATAAAATAATAACATATTATTAAAAAACTTGTTCTTGTTAATAAAAAAAACAGGTGTATTTTCATATGAAAGAAAACTATTATTTTTATAAAATTTCCAATTAACCCAAATCAATTGTTGTCAGTACAACGCTCATTACAAAAACCAATCGGATCATTAAGAAAAAAAAATTCGACATAAAAAAAATATATTTTTTGTTAACGTTCTCGCGAATTCGTTCCGAACGCGAAATTTATTAGAACTGATCGACGCGACTCGGGCGGTCAAATAAATGTCTTTTTCATGTAACGTATTATAAAATGCAAAATAAATAAGCGAGCAAAACAAAAGGCTTCCAGAATACATTACGCATATAACACGCAGGCCGTAGAACTTGTTAACGACGCCACCTGCGCGTTTTGGAACAGCTGTCCCCCTGCTAAGGCGAAATTCGTTAAGTCCTGAAAGTATAATGCGCCCGTGAAAATTATTGTTTAGTCATACTGATATATCAATCGGCTCAAAATCGTTTGATGTGTATGGAAAAATGTGCGAAAATGGTCTCGGTGTCGAAGGTATCGTGCTATGGTTCGTTATTGTTGGATATTTATTTGTTTTTTTTGAATTTTTGGATGAAATGTGTAGTTTGATGTCTTTTTTGAAAGACAGATGTATTTTGGATTTTTTTTGTGCAAAAATTTTTTAAATGTCGAATGGATAATATTGTTTGTACTATGACTATTGTATTTCGATCGTTTGATATTATCGGATTCTCGTTATAGAAGTTTGTTTTTCAACAGTATATAATTTTATAATAATTCTAACGATGTTTATATGAGAGTGATAAAATATACAGCATTTAAAATGGGTATAATAATGAGTCATTTGGACTAGATTTTTTTCAATTCAATTATACTTCTAGTAAGGCTTACTATTGAACTTTTGATTACGGTTTATTGATTTTTTTTTTTAAATATTTTTAGTATATTTTGATGCAAAACCCTGCATATACCCTTTGAATAGATTCATTGTTTAGTGAAAATGGTTTGATATGAAACTTAAGTATCAAATGATTTTTTTGTGTTAAAATAATTTCTTGCTAAACGTCAGCATACATACACAATACTTTTTCAGGACCACAGTACTATTGAATTACAGTAGTTTGAATTATTTCCACCATATTTATCATTTTAAATAAAAATATATAAATCACATGAATTCAATCATCTTTTCCACCATTGAACGGATTAATCAATCGACATAAAATTTTCGCCCATCTGAAATTCCGATTCCCGAACATTTCGACCATCACCGAAACAAAACACCGAAAACCCACGATCCACTTTCACATCTCAACACACCGGCCGAAGTCTCCGATCGAAAACGCAAAACCCCACCAATTAAAAAACGACCGAACATATGAATGATTCAACTAGCCGCGACTCGCAACCGGCGCGCGTTCATATCTCTCCCCCGGCAAAAAAGCGGACCTAAACTCGAATTCTAGCCCATCGACAACCCCGTCGGGTGCAAAAACTGTTGCGGTTCGCGAATCCGAATCGGCCACGATATATAAATTAATAATGAGCGATCCTCGGGGCCGTGGAGGAGTCGCATTCCTCGCGGGCGAGTCCCGCTGGGCCGCCGCGGTATTCCGTATGAAATTAAATCAGGATACCCGCCATTTTTTCCGGTCCGTTTAGTCTTATTGCGGTTTATTTTGTATTTTTCGGGCGTGTGTGTGTGTGCATTTATTCGTTTTAGTTCGATTTTTTGGGCGCGGCGTCGTCATTTCGGGTCCTTTGTGTTTTCGGGCTTTTGATGCGCCGCTGCTGCGTTTGACGAGATGACGGATTATTGGAGGTCTTTTTGTGTTTCGATTTATGTGTTCGCTATTAAATGCGATTGTTGTTGCTTTGATAGTTTCGGTGGTGTTTGGCGGATTTTTCTGATGATGGAAAAGTTGGATTGTATTTGTTGTTAGTGTTTGAAGGTGAATAGAATGAGGGGTTTCCGTTTTTATACTTCTTACAATTAGTGAAATAATGTGATGTATTTGAATTTTTCTATGAAAATCGTCGCATATTTATAATTTTCAATATATTTTATAATATAGTGAAAACATCAAATTAATTTTGTGATAATAATTTAGTTTAGTTGATTTTTAGTTCTTAGTAAGTATTTTCATTCAAATCAGATTATGAAAACAATCTTGAATAAGATATCGGGTTTTAATTTTCTATAAAACAATGCATTGAATTTAGCATCTCATTTCATTTTATATATTTTATTCATACATAAATTACATATGAAATGATACAATTTTTAAAAATAGCAATTGAACCCCATTTACATTCAAAGTCACATTTTTCAACCCTATTTTAAATTTTCATCGACCTATCATGTAAAAAAATATCGGTTACACCGAATCGAATCATTCAAAATTCAAATATCAAAATAGGGGAGACTTACCTAAATCTGTGATAGTTCGAATAAAGTTGTTTTTGTACCAACGTATTTTCGAGAACTATAATTGTTGAAAAATTACAAATAAATTCACGAATACATACTGATGTAATTTAATAATGATAATATGATGCTGTATAGACATTTTGGCGACGATTTTCGTTTTTTTTTAACGTGCTGAACACATGCACGATTCAGGTGAGTAAAATAAAGCTTTCGATCTGCATTTTTTTTTTTACTATACATAGATAGAATAGGAGTACCTACACAACTTTTACTTATTTTCTTAAAATAAAAAAAATTCACCAACATAAACTATCTAATACCGAGAATCTATGCCGATCTGCTGATCTCGGTCCTGAAACATTGCGGTTTCGTGTCCGTTCGCGTGATTTTGCCAGCGCAAATAATAATTGGATGCGCTCGATCGATCGTCGTGTCGTGTTTGTTATGATCGTGATTTGTGCAGTGTGTCGGATATTTTCGCGATCATTTCACAGATAAAGATGTTGCGATTGTGTTTCATGAATGGTCGTCATTAAGTTTAATTGGCGCGATAGAAGATTCGAGGTGTTGACGGCGCGTTTATCGATCGATTGATTTTTATTGTGGAAACGTTCGTTGTGCGCTTTTGTTCGGTTATATTATAATTAGACGAGGGTCTCAAAATTGTGGAGTATAATTTTCAATAGTATTAGTCGTCTAATTCCTCGGATGGAAACCGCAAGCGTCTTTGCTGTCGTTTCGCAAAAGGGAAAATCCCGTGTTTCTTCTCGATTCATTCGTATATACTCTTACAAATCTTATTAACTTTGGGAGTTTTGGTGTATTAATTATTATGGGGTTTTCTTTTGACAATGAATGGTTCATATGTGAAATCTTTATGTTTATTAAGATGTGCTTATTTGATTAGTACGAAATTCTTGAATGATTGTATTAATATCGAATTTTCACATGAAAAACTTCGGTTTCAGTAATGCGAAATTATCGAATAAATCAATGTAATATCAAATTAATTTCGTTGATAATAACGCACAGTCATCTTGAGGATGACATCGCCCCTGTCTCACCCAGTTCTTAAGGCCTTAAAGTAACCTCTGCTATGTTGAAACTTTACCGCAATACACCCCTGGCGGACCGGTATTTGAAGATGTCTTAAGTGAACCACCCTTTTGCACAGTCAGAGATTATCAACTCGAAACTCGCAAAATATTCCATCAAAATTTCCACCTTTTTCATTCTCGCTTACAGTAAACCCCCTTATAATGTCATGATAGATTCCACGTTAAACGGGATTAAGGTTTTTCAATTTTAATTATTTTTTTTTGACATTTTTACGCGTTAACTGCTTGTTTCAAATGAATTAGAAAAAAAAATGAATTTGGATGCATTTGAACGATATAGGAGAAGACATTATAGGTGTATTTAACAATTTCTTTCATAGTTGTGGTAATATTCTTTTTCCACATGTTCATTAAACTATCGATCAAAATTTGACAAAAAACACAACTTAACCCGTTTCTTTCATAGATTTCAATTTCCCAACACCACATACTACATTTTTTCGCAAAAACAAAAACATAAAGCTTTCAAACATTCGACTCGCACACGATTCACCACATCTGCCCGATCCCCGCATCTCTTGAAGAGTGTATTAAGCGTTCGCGTTCCCCACGTCTGACATCCACCAGACAATGTGGTAACACATTCCATGGTATTAATTACTCGCCAAGTTTGTGCGGGCAAATTCAACCCCCGTTTCAGTTACCGATCCTCCCTCGGCCCTCAACCTTGTCGAGTTGAGGGTCTGTCCGCAATGATGCCACCGCTAAACGTCGCATAACTTTCGCGCATAATACGTCCATATTTCAGGCTGGAGTGTAATTTAATTCGCATTATGTTGTATGTGAAATTTTAGGTGTTGGAAATTTTCGGTTTGGAGATGATTGTGGGAGTCGTTTTTGATTTTTGTGGTTGTCGTTTGATGTGGTTGGATATTGGGGATTTTTTGTGATGTGGATAAGATTTTTTTTTAAGTGTTTAAATTTTATTATAATTAATCCTGAATTGGATATAATTTTCGGATTGGTCTGTAGAATAATCAGTTAACTTTGTTATGAAAGTGGCTTTAGTTACTGATTCGAAATAGTATGAGAAATTAAAAATAGCGACCCACTACATACAGTTTTTACTCTTCTAATTGGGCGTTTTAAACTTCAAAGTTGGAAATTTTGCACTTGAAATTCAATAATCAACAATAATTCATAATGATTAATTTTTTCGATTACTATTATAACATCTTAATTATATTATATTTTTTTATAGTTGAATTTGAAGTGTTAAAACTGTAATACAAAATATATTTCGTATAGAAAATATATCATCTTTTTCATCATAAGTGGTCTATTTATAAGATTCACTACAGGATAAAAATTTTCAGATAACATCGGAAATAGATCTTTTTTTCTTATATAATAACGAAAAGGTAACCTTCGAGAAATTATGAACTTCAGAATTTGCACAAAATTTAAACTATTTCTTGAGGTATGATATCAACTGAAAGACATACATTCACGTATGTTCGCTTAAAGTATTACACATGTTGTTTAATTTGAACAATTAATAAGAAACAGCAAGTTCAATAACTTTGAAGCATCGACTTAAAAAAAAAATAATTATCATCATCGTCCAATTACTCGGATGAAGATCTCTCCAGTTATTTTTCACTATTACCAATCTTGAGCAACTCTCATCCAACCCATCTCATCAAATGAAACCTCATGCACTTACCAACCTAACCAACGATCACTCTCGTTACAAACTACAACCGAACGACACCAAATTTAAAATTGCACCTCACAGATTGGGAAGCACAGTATGCGCCCACGCAGGTGCAACGCTCGTCCAGTAGTAATGCAGGCCCCGCCCACCGCCTATATAAACTAATAAATTGCCAGACCAGAAACACGTCATTATTGCACCAAAGTGCACACGCAAAAACCAGCGGGAAGCCATTGCGATAAGGAACAACCCCCGTCGAATTTTTCGGCGCGTTCGTTGACCGTTGGCGGTTTTTTTTATCCATGAGGCTGCTAATTCGGAGCGTTTTTCGTGAAATCGCAGGAATCGCGAAGTCCGAGGTGTGAAATTAGTCAGAGTGATGTTTAGTTTAATGAAACTCCGGTCTGAGGCCAAAACTAATCAGATATGACGAATGCGGCTTATTATAGGCGGCCGCTCCGGAAACGAATCGATTAAAACGAGAACACTTGAACTGCGTGGAAATAATTAAAGTTTTTCCTGTGAAAAATGTGTCTTTTGTTTTATTAAATGTTTTACGGATGAGTGGTTTGAGTTATATATTTGGTAGTATGTATAACGTTTGATGTAAGATTGAGTTTTTTAAGTTTTTTTTATATGGAGGAAAATTGATTCGGAAAGAATTAAATAAATTAGTTACCAACTGTCATTATGTAATTTAATTGTTTAAAATTGCATCCATCTATTTGTATCGTATATTCGGGGATTTGTATAATTAACAAGGGTTAACTATATTAGTAAAATAATTTTGAAATATATCAATTATGTATATTTTTTTTTGTAACTGTTTTTTTTAATTAATTAAATCGAGCATCAATCATCCTTCTTTATTAAATTGATGGAAAACTATCCCTAGTCCAATCAACTTTCGATTCGATTAAAAATAAAAAGATAACATTATCTCTAAGAAATCAAGTGAGAATAAAAATACTCACATATTTAATTAAACCACTATGGAAATATCATGACAATATAATAATACTAGAGATCGTTATTTAATAAAAATTTCTCACATGACATGTATGGTATATAATCGACTTCATCTTGACACCGAACAGACAACCGATAATAAACTTATTCAAAATAATTTTCTTCAAAGTCACGAACGTCAATATATTTTCAATATCTTTACTCATAATACAAATATATTATCAATTTTTCCTCGTCTACGATGAAGAATTTGACATATTCTTTTATAAAATTTAAGCAACTACTGATTCAATAAAGAAAATCACAATATATTATATTAAATTTATTCTTGCATACATAATTTCATTGTGAAATTTTATATTTGATTGATATCTTTAAAAAAATTGAATGATAACTTCAATATATTATAAATTATAATCACTAAGTTTTCAACCAGCAATTTTCCAATTCAATAACTTCGAATACAAAAAATATAAATCGATAACCATTCCAAACCACATATATACGCATCACCCACGAAATGTAAACTTCTCACCATCCGACCACGAGAACACACAATTCTCAACACCTGAATTTCATCACAAACGCAAACATCGCCCGGCAAAATCCACCGATCCGATGCACCTATGCACCTCAACCTTTCCTCAGGAAGAAACCGAAGAAGGTCGCCGTCATAACAAAAACATCCCGTCAATTCCAGTAGCCCGCAGTCTACGAGGTCCTTTTTTCAGCGCTAAGTACCAAAGGAGCGGACATCAAAGCGGCAGGAGCCGCTCACTCTCACATTAGGATCTCTTTTTGTACGGGCGCGTTTTTCACCCGCGCACTCTCCACACAGTGGGTCCTGTTTGTTTTTCGGTCGTGTGTGTGTGCTGGAAAAAAGGAACAAAGGTATAGGATATCGCCGCGTACGTAAACGGAAAAAAAGGCGGATTCCTCCGTCCGATTTTGGCACCGCGGATTCTGGGGAATGATTGAATTCCTGTGCGAGCGGCAAAGGATACCGCTCGCACAATGATTATCGCTTCCATTAATGTCCCGTTTCGGCGGTTTATTGCCTGTGTCTAAGCCGCGGATTGTGGATCGTTTGGATTCTCCGGATTTTAAATATCGGATGATTTTTGATGGTCTTGTTGAATTTGGGCCTTGACAGATGTTTGATTGTTTCAGTTTTTTGGTGCCGTTTGAAGGGTTGTTGTTGAATTCTAAACAGTGATTATTCAGATTTTAAATATTAAATGATGTTTTCTTATTAAATTTATACCTTGGTTGATTTTTAATTGTATTGTATAATATACCAATTTGATTTTTTTTTTATTATGAATATCGTTCTAAAGTTTATATATGAAAGTTTGTCATGAATTATGGTTTGATTAGATTCTATGAATTTCAAAAATTTGAGTTTGGAAATGGGCTCGTTTATCTTTTCGTAACTAAAAAACCGGTTTTATTAATGTAATCATAAAGTTATTAGAACTAAATTAAGATTCGTTTGACATTGGTACGTTTATTGGTAAGCTGTAAAAAGCTTATTAAATATTATATTACAATATCAAAGGATATTTGATATTATGTATATTAAAAAGGGCAGGTGTTGTACTATTGTCATTTTACTTTCAAAATTGACAGTTCGATCAATACTTTTTCAATAAAACTCATATTACACGTATCTAATTAGTTATAATGAAGCGAAATATCATATCGAATAAAAGCCTCCGCGTTGCTCAATTCACTTTCAACTTTTGAATATAATTTCTCAACAATAATGCGCATTGAGTTATTACAAAATTAAAAACGAAAACTCACAACACGCAACACTCAATAACACATAATAACAAATAAACGAACACTCCGAAGAAAAGGTTCGCGCCGGCTACCGTGTTGTGTTACGTAAAAATAAATATCGAGAAAAAAATAGTCATCAGCCGCAGGCCAAATCCATAATGAAATCACAAATTATATGCTCTCTTGTCTCCTCTGAACCTGACGGGTATGACAACGCCACAGATTGCGATTTGCATGTCTAATATCATGTTCAATGCGGCTCTATGTCGTTTGTTTTGTACGAGAGCAGTTAGAACGTTTGGGCTCTGAACCGAGTGGGTAATCCATCAACGAGCGTACAAAATAAGATTGAGTAAAAAGACGAAAAAAACTACTCGAAAACATTGTTACATCCGCGATCGAGCGCTTTGGTCGTGTTGAGATGATTCACGTCAAGCAGCGGACTCTACTGGTCGAAAATTGAACTAAAATATTTTTGAAAAATTTTGAATATGTCGTTGAAGATTTCAATATATATAATTTTCATATTGAAACAGTTTGTATCAATATTTTTTAATGTAATCATACGTTCAATATCAGTGACTGTTTTGATGTATGTATTTTCATGGAAAAATTTTCATTTTATAATGAAATTTTTTTTGTTATATTTTGAATTCTATAATATACTAAGAATTTTAATCTAAAAATTATCAAATAATATTTTTATATTTATTTATTGAATCGTAAACGAGTCAAGAACCTTGTGTAAGCGATGGTCACTTTTCGTAGCAAGTGCTTGAAGTGATGTAATGCGTTCTTGGTTCAATTTTCAAATGATGATGATAATATTTTCCTATGTTTATATGGTGATGATTTACTCGTATACGCATTAGTGTTCACCCACGTATAAAACAAACAAATAAAATCTAAAATTATATCTTGTATCGCCAATAGAAATGTTAATTATTTCAGCGCGATAGGAATTTTGGCTATAAAATTAATCGATATTTAGATAAGTGTAATAAATTTCGTGATTAAAAAAAAATTGAATCATTCAATAGACTGCAAAACAAGGAAGTCGAGTGTTGACACTCGAAAATATATTGTCTTTTTTTTGTATCATGAAAAAATTGAAAAGGATTCTATAATAGTATGATCCTTGCGCAAAAACGCTGTTTATGCACCGTTAAATTTTTTTCATAAACATAAATTCAAACAAGTGATTTTACACAATTTTTTCGTGCGATTACGTATTTCCCGTATAACAAGTAAATCACAAATTAAAAATTGTATATTTGTTTTAAATAAATATCATACTTTTTTACTGATATAATAAAAAAACTTTCAGAGTACCAATTTTCCGAATAAGAAAGTTCTTGGTTCGATTCCAATTGACACGTCAGACACGCTCTACCGAACTCGGAACACATTAATTGAACATAATTTATTTTTATACATTTTTTTATATTCTCTAATACAAAAAAGCCTAAAAATACAGTTCGGTATCCCATTTCGGTCGGAAACGAATCGATAGACGTCGCTACAAACAAATCGAAAAGTTGTTTGTACTTCTTTTGTCGCCTAATAAAAGCCTTATGACAATGGACCGTTTTTGACTCATGGACGATGTCCGAACGAAAAAAATATACGTTAACTCTCCGTTGCGTCATTTAAAAGTGAAAAAAATTTACAACTGTCCCAAATTACGTTTGTGATTTACATAAAAGGAAATACGCTTCCTGGTCTACATGAAAAACGCTAAAGGGTCATTTTATTTTTTTTGCGGTCTATAAGGAAGAACTGTATGTTTGTTGGGAAAGACGTGAAAATATTTTAGATTTCTAATTCTTCAATGAAGTTAGCGTATAAGTTTGTTCCTTTTTTGTGTTCCAAATTGTATAGACATCAACAAATTGGTGAAATCTTGAATATAAAGGATTTTTTTTTGAAATAATTGTTACTCTCATAATTTTTTTAATGAAAATAAATATCGATATACATCACATTCAATTTTGTATAAACGAAAATCAATATTTACAAAAACAAATTTTAAAACTTTCCGCATTTTTTATATAACATGCAATATTTTGATTCCATCAATTCGTTGATCAATCGGCTTTTTTCAATATCATATCACAACACTCATTTATTTATTCATCGCTGACAAAATAAGCAACCCGTCAACATTCACGAGACCAGACGTCTTCAAAAACTCAAAACCGCCTCATTAAAATCAAAATCGGGTCGTCGTCGCCGTGCCCCATTTCATAACGTATTCTTTTATTGAAACGTAACTCTTTGACGATATCCGATCAGCGTAACTTTTCGATCGTAAGGCGAAAATGCGCGTGCGTCCAACAAAGGGTTTTATATGCCCTTTGTAATGACGATAATACGAATCGAACCCTTCAGTCGACGAAAGATCGATAAATAATCCTGGCATTAAACCCTTCGACGACCGGGAAAGGTGGGATTCGAACCGGGAATCGATTAGTATTGTAGAGGCGTGCGCGCTCCCCTTTGTCCCTTTTGCACGAAATATATGTAAATATCACATTATGAGGTGTGTCGATTTTTTTCATATTATAATTTTTTTTATATATGCGTATTTTGAGTGCACTTAATCCTTTTTATTCGCGGTGTTGTGTGCGTTTTGGATTGAGATAGTTTCGTTAAGTTCATGTGAAAATTTTAATGTAATTTTATTTAAAAAAAAAAACAAGTCTATGATTACTAAGAAGTATTATGTATTTTAATTTTTTTTAATGTATATAGTTAGATTTTTTTATATTTTCTATAATATTTTACTTCATACTATCATTATTATAATAATACGTAAATATTAGAATAATTTATCAAAAGTGTGATTACCTTGAAAAATAATAACAACCTTTGAAACAGTTGTGAAATCCAATACATTATTCATTTACATAACATTAAATCTAAAATTCGAGCGTTCATCCACATAACATCACTAATCATACGCATAAAAAAATACCAGATTTACCTACGAAAATCTCGCATTTCCCCGAATAAAAAATACAAAATAATCACAAACACGAAAGCTCCATCAAGCCACAGACGAATTGCGTCACAGTTCGTGTCGCGCGCATTTTTCCGCAGATTCGCGCGGGTCAAAAGGTGGCAACGAAACACAATAAAAACGAGACGACAATTAATTGCATCACCCGCCTGATGACCGAGGAAGCTTCTGAAAAGTTCTTGGCGAATTTGGACAGACGAGGAATTCTCGGATTTCGAATGCGGGCGTAATGGTGCGTGAAATGGACGCGAGCGTTAACGGATTCGGTTTTTTGTCCGGCGTCACGATTCGGCGTGTGTGTGTAATGCTGTTGGTTTATTTATTTTAATATTAATAATGGAGGTTGGTAGGTGCATCTTTAATGTGCGGCCGAACGGTAAAGTCTCTGGATGGCACACTTTGGAGGTTCAGAGGTTAGATTGGGGTTGGATTGTTCATGAAATGTTGTTTGGCTTATTCATTAGTGTTTTGAATAAAATTTATGGTGTAGAGTTGTTGAGTGTATTGATTTCAATCGATTATATAAGATGAGCGATTTATGATATGATCAATAGATGGACTTAATCTCATTTAGCAAAGAATAGATTCAACATTCAACTTCTTGAAAGTTATTATCATAATAATTTGAAAATTTAATAATTTCATCAAAATATTCTTGCAATGTATTTGATATATTCTGACAACGATAATCAAGATGTTGAATATAAGAATACAAAATTTTAGAGATTTATTATACTGATTGAATATTGCATATTTTATGAATCTAACATATGGATCGTTGTAGGAATGAAAAATTGATCCACTCATTGATATTCCATTCCGCATTTTCACAAGCTTTATCATCGAAGTATTTAGGGTTGAAAATTATAAAATATTTACGTACCCGTTATACTTAAATGATTCTGAACGCGTAGCGAAACAAAATAAATGAATCTTGTATGTTAAAAAAGTGAACTTTTTCATCAATCATTCGCACCACGTAATCGGCTAGAAACGTTCCCATACCCCTCACTTTTTATATGGAGATTCTCAGACGGTACCCCCGAGTGCAAAAAAATAAAACCAGATTTAAAATAATGGATGAAAAATTTGCATTCGCATCTTTTTATAGTCGATAAAGGGTTAACTCGAGACGCGCCCAAGTTAACTGTCTGATTGGCGTCGCAGTTAGCTTTTTGTTTACGGTGCAAATTATACATTTGTAACAACTTTCATTGTTCTAAAACAATGGTTATATTTTTGTCTAATAGATGTCCTTTTAGCTGATGGAGGGTTAATGTGAAATATTATGCGGGAGTTGCTAAATAATTGATTACAGAGTTTATCCATTCGTATGTTTGGGTTTCGTAAATTTAATATTCACCATTCTTGTTTATTATAGAAATTTTGCATCCATGGGAATGCTGGGATGCAAATGCAACTTATGCACCGATTTGCATAAGGAAGTGTATAAACAACGTTAATTTTATTTGTGTTTACTTACGGGTAGACAAATGCGCTCTTCTTTTCAAGAATCCCTTACATTATATTACCTGCATTCAAATAAACTTTAAAATATACTAGCACGAATTCTAAACTGCGTTTATTCATATTCACGAATGTTAAATATTCATATTTTGAACATTATATAATTGAATGTTTCGCAATCCGGCTTACGTGAATGTTTATTAATAATTTGCACTTAATCAAATGAAACGGTGCTAATAAATTGAACGTATAATACTATCACACTTGACAAATTGTTGCTGCTTTGATAAATTATATGAATTAATATATAAAATTGTCTTTTTATATAATTTTTACGAAACCACTGAATTCTCACTAACCGTGCGACAACTGAGCGTATAAAAAATACCCTAATTTGCATCTCTTCTCAGAGTACACACTTTTTTTGAAAAATGAGGGTCGTACAGAATGGAAAAAAACCAAACATCTCATACTTGCATTAACATATCGACCACGACGTACAAAGGACACAATCTTTTAATGTATGCACTCTTCGTACAATAGGACGAAAAGTTATTTGCGAATTTTTTAAATAAATTAAAATATTTTCTCATAATAATATCAATTCAATCCGACCCGTTTAAGCAAATCGGATATTTTATAATGATTAATTTGTTTGTTTATGAATATTGAACGCAAAAGATGGCGCTGTGAATCGAACGTGTTATTTATTAGAATCGTACGTGTGAAAACTAATTTGAATATCCGCACATTCCGTATAATTATTATATGTTTTAAATATGAAATTATTATCTGTAAATAATGATATGGTGAATTTTTTAAAGTCATTACACATTCAAGGCGTATCGTATCATTATGGACCGTTTCGCACTACCAGTGTTATATTATATACGACCGAGCGAATATCAAACTTTCCAATTCATTATTTCAATTGTACAATTCGCAATTGCAAACATTGCACAACGGTTCGAAACAACGATAGCGACATAATCGAAAAAAAAATAAAAAAAACATCCTTTATTAAATATGCCATAAATTCCGACTCGAAACGTTTTAGAATCGTTCGGACTGCATACATTTCGGATAATTAGACCGTTATTAGATCCGATCGGTTCGATGTATGCAGCCTTGCTACCACAACTTTTAATGAAGTGAACGGTCAAAATTTAGATTTTCCTTGACATAATATCAATTAACGTATGCCCAAAGTGTTTTATGTATGTACGATGCATGTAAAGCAATCATTTTTCGTGATTTTTATGCATGATCGTACTCGTTCGAATGCTAATCGATGTGTGTAACCTTTATGAATTTTCGTTTTTAATTTAATCGCCGAATTTTAAAGCACCTTGATGCATCAGGTTTAATTACATCAATCTTCCAGTGAAATATTTCTGTCGTTTCAATGAGTAATTTTTTTTTAATTTATCGATGCACTCATCTAATTGATATGTTAAATATATGAACACACTCTTCCAAAGGTTACTTAGGGGCTTAAAAATTTTTCTTTAAATAATGTTTTAGAACATACACTAGGATACGAATATTATTCAATAAGTGTATTTTCCGATAAATTCACCATTCAAACAAAAAAAAATACAAAAAGTTCTTCAATACTAAATAATATCTAATTTTTTTATTTCAAAAATATCTAAAAAATCTAAATTATTATGAATATTTAAATCCTTTAGAAACTTTTGGAATACTAAGTATGTATAATATATAAAATTTTCAATCAAAAAACGTTAGATAATGAAATGAACCGAGAGAACGCTCACTTCGGACATCTCCCAATAAATCGAAATACGTTTCCTCATTCATTACAATTAAATCATACGAATCTAATGTTCAAATTAACATTTGAACATTCCAAAAAAATCTCCAAATACTCTTTTATAATACAATAATAATATCATGTGCGATTCGAGCCCGCTAAGTGAATCTAACGACTTTTTTTTCGATTTGTCGGTTACCGTACACGCGCAAGTGAATATAATTCACCGGACCGGTTCAATACGCAAACATATACATTATAAACAAAATGTATATAAACAAGACACATTATATACGAATAAAATATAATATGAACGTGCGGTCGGCACATTTTGCCACAGGTGAACTGTGCCAAATTCGCAATCTTGCCAAATTGGCGACTCGACTCGTCAAACCCACATGTCGGTGGTTGAAGTTTGCGGATCCGTTCGAAGGAAATGGACATTGTTTTATGTGAGGTTTCCGTGTTGTAAATTAATTTTCGGGGTCGTTAATTTCGATTGTGAGGTCAAAATTCGAAATCGCCATGGTGCAATCTGTATTGTGATTAGAAAAATCTTCGGAAGTGACTGTCCGATCGTTTCAATCAAAATGGTTGATTGGTTAACAAGTTTATGCATATCAATTTAAAATTGTTGTTAATTTGATTTTGCGCAATCTTTTTGAAAATTATGTGTCTCGTTAAATGCAATTTGTTTGATCGGCAAGTGTGAAATTGTTAATTTTTAACGGGGTCCCATTTTGAACCTTCAATACGGGGAATAGTTTAGTAGTAATTTTGTTATTTAAATCTTTTTTTTCTAAATCGGTTTCGTAATACATAATCTCATTAATTCAAATGTGAAATAGCCGATTTGCAATTACAACTGATGTGAATTTAAATTCTGTGTACCAAGTCCAAAAAACAGACTTTAACACTGATGAAATTTGAACTAAGATTCGGCGAATGATATTTGACTTTTGAACAGTAATAATTATTTAAAACATACATTGATTCAAAATAACGCCAAATACAAAATTATGCAATCGTGCAAAAAATGGTTTTCTCACAGAAACGATATAAACAAATTACAAGTTGTGAATTGAAATTAATTTTAAAATTGCAATCAAATCAAATCCAACTCGATCCTTGAACCTTCAACTCTCTATCAAAATGAATATCGTGCATTTTTATTACAAATCAAAGTTCCATCAAACGTCGAGATGAAGGCCGTCAACTACAAGATAACATTTTGAACAAAATATTCAAATATACAGATAAATAGGTTTTAATTCAAATCGTATGTCAGTGGATGATTTGACAGATAGTTATCCATACATCAAACGCACATAGAAGTTTCAATTAATCGAAACAAGAATTGGCGCCGAGTTTTTGCCAATCGACAAACGTACAAGAACGATCATATCTCAAATATTATTGAAAAATCTTGTATATACTGACCCGATTTTATTTTAACATTTTAGAATGTTTATCTGTTTCTTTTCTAATATACAAATATACTTGAAATTATACACGATTATTCTGAAGAACACATTCTTTTGATACATCGAAAAACTGATCAATAGTCAATAAATCACAATACGGTATTATTTATAATATTGTTAACAATATAAAAATGAATTATGTATTAAATTTACAATATGCTTTCTAAGATTAATCAACGGAATGATTAAAAATTAGCGTGATGCCACCGCGAAACGATGCTGTTACCGTTGCAACATTATCGATTCGACAATGCGTATAAACCGGCTAATCCTGATCGATGGATCTTTCCAAAATTAAAATTCTGGCTTGCAAAGATTTCATATGAGTAGTTAATATTGTATTTGAACAGAGAGTAGAATAATTTATTCGTCCGACAAACGTGTGTGCGCAAAGAATAATTTACGGCGTGCGAATATAGCCGGCGAACATGTCGTTATGTTGGAATTCGGCTTCAAATAGTAATTGAAATATTACTCTATATATTTTTTTTTGATCAGAATATTATTTATAAACATACATTATAGTTGTTCGCTCTAAAAACATAATCGCACTTGTGCAATGGCGGGCATGAATAATTGCGCATTTCGACTTGTCGAAAACGTATCACTTTGGTTCGCGTGTTTATAATTTATGTTTTTCGCCTCTCGAATATACATATATATTATATGCGATTGTGATTAAAAATGTATATATGAACTCAATGTGATATTCTATTCGAAACATCAATGGACATTTGCGAAATTCGTTGCACTTTCCAAATGATGGAAAAATAATTGAGATCACATTTCGATAGAAAAAATCATCATTGACATATGCAGTATCGTTTCAAATATTGGTGTTTTACTGTATGAAATTTTAATAATATCAATTTTTTAATCCTTCTAAAATTATAGATAAAACTAATTTAATATAGCTTAAATTTGAATATGTATGAGAACTGAACTGTATGAAACATTGGTTATATTGATGATTTGCAGATTGGTTCTATACGCTAATGATCGAAATAATTGGCTTTCATTCATGTTGAAAGTATATAAAAGGGTGTAATACCGATTTTACTATTTAACAGTTCTTCCATTCACGTTTGTATAATATAATATATTGTAATGTGCGATATAATTGAGAGATCGGTTAGCGGTGCACGTTTTTCGATGTAAATGACCGTCAATTAAGAAATGTTCGATGATAATTGAACCCATTAGAAACGGTGATGTTAAATTTGCAGCAGATTCAAAAAATATACGGAAGTTCAAATTTGCTATTAAATCAATTATTATAATTTCTGATGAATATTATGAATGCCGATTCGAGAAAATTCATCGCATCTGAATTGAACGTTAATTATATTTGATTCACAAATTTGAAGCTTTCTTCATCAAAATTGATCATTAACAATTTATAAACGAAATGAAGACACACATTACTCTTCCACTATCGTGATTAGTTTCGGCACACCGATGCGATTCGCAGCACGTATACACTATCGAATTTTTTTCGCTCACGATTCGAAATTAATCGTACGAATTGTTTAGAAATTCGCTAAGACAAATTCGGAATTAATTATCGACGACATGACGCCACGATTATTCGAAGGCGTAAAACAAAAGTGGCTGACTAATGAACTTGGCGTTCAGAGTTCATAGTCCGACAGAGAGTAAGTTCATGTCGAATTTCTCTTATTGCGATTTCACTGCATTTATCAAAACGCCCAAAATAATGATCGGATCGCTGTGTTACGTGTCAAGTTGCGAAAATCGTTAGATTATATAATTTGATTGGGAAGAGTCGATAGAAAAATTTTTCACGTGAGAATCTGCAAGGATTAAGGTACGAAAAAATAATTTACCATATATATTGCTAATGCCGGTAGTTGTTCTCTGCTGGTTTGATAGAATCGAATTAATTTTCGGTTCCATTCTCTGGCTAACCCGTAATATGCATAATTGATCTGTTCGAACGTTCTATGGAAAAAATCGGGAAAGATTTTTCCAATCAAAACTAATCAGGGCAATCTTAATGAGATTTCGCGAATAATAAATATTCATATGAAAAAGTTGATGCGTGATTGATGAATTCAGATAGACGGTTGGATTCTTCAAATATTTGTAGGGAAAAACTATCAAGTTTTTTTGTACGTTGATGAAAATTTCAGTTGAGGATATTGTTTTGCATGAGTTCCGCAATAAATATAAATTGAATTAAAAAAATTGCAGGAAAATCCCATCGTATACAAAATCTTAAATAATTGCGCATAATCAAACACTCAATACGTGTAATTCTATTGAATTTTTTCAAATAATTTTCCTTGTGGTGAGTAATTTTTTTTTACTTAGATTTTCTCTCAAGATTCGATCAAACATTGCAATACATAATTTATAATGAAAATATACAATAGACTCTCATTATCATAAATTTTATTCTTATGCATATCATGCTCATATGTGGCACAAAATTCATGCATTTTTTGCGCTTTAAAAATTGAAAAACTCCATTGATTTTCAGCTAGGGAAATCTCGAAAATTACCCGTTCGAAACTTATACACAGATAATTATAGTGGCTTACTCTACACGTGCAGGTTCTATGTGAGTCATTCGAATGAAATTTATTTATTTTTCGATTCGATACGCCGCGAACGAAAAGATTACGTGATAACGCAACGCTTTAAATAGTAAAATCATGCCGACAACATTATCAAAGGAGCACAATACGATTTTAAATTGAGGAAATACGAAAAAAAACAAATTCAAAATTTTCAAGGCTACAGCATCGTGTGTATATGTAATTTTCTTTATTGAAAAACGTATAATGCGAAATTTTGCAGACTCATTGACCCAAAACAACTACTCATCGTACTTATTATTATTGCGGATACCTAGGGACAGTTCCGTACTGATTTTTAATCGCTAACGATTCATGTAAAACAGGTGCAAAATCTTCGTAGATCGATTAGCATATGTGGATCTCACGAGTTAACAGTTTCAGATTTTGACGAACTACATACAAATTATATACGTCGGTTTAATTGAACGCTTTCGACACCCGACTTTTTCACTACGTATTCAATGCACGTACACGTTCATTAATTATTTTTTCGAAGCAATCTAGACGATCCGCTTTTTCACAACGTTTTTAATTTAAACATTTCGGAAAAAATCTAATTCGGCGCCTGTTCAAATAGCCATTTCGGTTTTGGCGACGACCGCCTTTGATGAACGGCCCAATCATTATTGGCGACCTGTTGCTAGACTGTCTTTAATATTTTTTACGCATTAAATTATTTTATTTATTTTTTCGCGACAGAATTGAGCCATCATCAGCTCGACAAAGTAATTGGGTTTTTTGTCGTCGCGTTCGGAAGCCTCAAAGTTCGCGTCTTTTATCCGTGGCTTTATGCACTTTTTGCCGTTTTATCTCGTTGGATTTTTAGAGAATATTGATCATATGTGAGTGCTAACGATCTGGCGATTAATCACGTTCGAAAAAATCGCGTTGATCTATTAGATCTCGGATGCGAGTGCTCATGTGATGTTAGGTGCCCGCGGGCTATGGTCGCTCACCATACAACATGTTCGTCTCGGGTTTGACCTTTTAGTACGGGCACATACCATGTCAGGCCGTGTAAGTCCATAGCTAAGTTCGAGTGCTCATCGCAGTTATTATATAAGAAAAAAATATTTGAAATTCGGATAGTATTTAGCTATTTTCGGCCGACTTTGCCGCACGCGATAGAAAATTTAGCTTAACATCTAAGAAGTTATTTGTTAACTGTTTATTCGCGCGAAGATGATTATAATTATATTTAATCGAAGAAGATTTTTAATTAGATTTTATACAAAAAAGAGCAATTAAATTAATCGAGCAGATGTGATCCCAGTAATGGAATCCTACTAGCGATTACAACATTAGTTCAATGCCAATTCTTAATGTATTTGAACGACTTTTTTATTAATTATATCATGATCACGATATAATATGAAATAGAACTAAAATATCAATGTTAACAAAACTTCAATTGTGATGTAATTCGAACTGACTTAATTCGATAAAAAAAGAAACGTGCAAAACCGATATCGCCCGGATCTAATAAAATACACCTGTATACATGAATCGCATGTTTTACAAGAGATCTACATTTCTAAAAAACTGTAAGGACAATTGCGCAAAAAACGCTGACAGCTCTTGAGTGTGTACGAAATCGTTTATCGAACAATCTAAAGACTTTTGAAAACCTTGCGAATCGCCACACGGGCGATTAATCAAATCCCTGAAAACTATCAATCTGACAAACGTTTCGAATTTCATATTTCATTTTTCTTATTAGCATTCGATACGAACGGTACGGAGCGTGTTTCGTATTGCTGGTACAACGCGCATTATACACGCTCCGAAAATATCTTATCGTCATCTCGGACTGCCGTTTTCTATGTTTTTTCAATTCGTGTTTGTTTTTGTGGGTCTTATCTAAAACAAGAACTATAGCGCCTGATAATTAATCACTTCGCGATCCCGAAATGGAAGTAAAATGACAGGCATTGATTGTGCGGAATTAAGAGCGCGTTGTCTCAAATAGAGGTCACTGTGAAAATGGTATGAATGTTGTCAAAAAATTGAATTATTTCAATATATAAAAAGCTTTTTGTCGAATTTTTGTATTGACGAGTTTGTTATATTTTTTGCTAAAATTCAAATCGTAAATCTATATAAAGAACATGAAATGATTATATGCTTGTCATGTATATATTATTGTTTGATCTATAATTAAAATATTCAAATTTATTTATTTACAGAATTGACAATTGGCTTTGAACTCAAATTATACTCATTCCACTTTCTCAATCGTCATCATCAAAAAAATGATGCATTCTTTCAAAGACAGCCGTACGAAACCTTCAAGTTATAATTGCAGTCGTACAATAGATGACAAGTCAATTTAAAAACCGGCAGTCGAACATCGATATTTTATCGGATTCGCAATCTGATCTAATTGTCAATCGATTCGAGATCATACATATGCGTTATATGCAAAGTTCATTAGCGATTTTCCCGATAATTTTAATTTGCTATAAGAAAGCTTGGCGCCTAATGAAAGCGGCACAGTTCTTTTGATCAACAGAATAGGAAATTAATAAATACGCCTAAACGATTCAAAGGTGAGTACAGGTGCGCTCGAATCTAATTTATTAGTATATTAGTATAAACGCGCGAAACAGATAAGCCCCGAATTGCGAAAGTCGATTTTCGTCGATTTTCGCATTGCGAAACGTGCACCTGTACCAGTTCGTTCGCCATTAGATAATATTATTACACGTATAATGGCTCCATACAATCGTACACTGTAATAGATTCGTGTTCGGATATTATTGTACGTACCATCGCCCATACTTTTATATCCATTAGTCATTTTTCGGATGATATTTATACCGTTAGATCTCATCAGATCTCGGGTCCGTCTTGTTAATAGTGAAAATGAAACGTGTACGATTCGCGGTATTCGATATAAATCGTTTATTGTTCTTGGTGAAATTACATGCAGTGCTCGTATGAATGCATCAGTAATTAATCGTGATGATTGAAAATTTTTGTATTGCGTTTAATGTTTTAGGATAGTATTAGTTATAATGATTTTATGATTGATGACACAAATGGATTTTTCGTTCGATTTTCGTTTAAACATTCATTGATTTTTTTGAAAAGAAATATGCATTTCATCGAATAAATCAGCAATAAAACTACCGAATAGGGATTCTTACAATCTATTACATGAGACGTGTAATTTTTTATATTAAATTCATCATAAAAATTATATAAAAGGCTTCTAATAGTAGGCGGTGCACGGCTGCAACTATACGCCGCACAAAACTGCCGAAAGGAAATCGTCAACGACTTTTACGAATGGCCGATGACGGACATAGATAAGAACCGAAAATCTCATCGTACCGAAAGATAGACATAGCAAAAAAAACTGCTAATATGAAAATTTTTAATGAGACCGTCTGCGAAATGCGGTTCGCAAATACTTTTAGCCACCAGGATACGACAAAGTCGAAAATGTCGCGATTGGAAAAATACGCCATCCGCCCACGCCCACATAAATAAATAATTAATTAAAAATAAGCGTTTTTGATTATTGAACGGCTGCATGCGCACTCGATAATTTATTGCACCAACGTACGAGATTTGTTTGATACGGCGTAAACATGTCGACATGAAAATTTTTCTGTATACCGAAACGTCAACACTTAAAATTCCATCGATCATACGTAGTGTGTTTGGTTGTCTTTTTTCAATAGAAACCGCATATTTTTATCGAATAATTAATTAAGTCGATCCCGTGCACAAGACCGGTAGTCGTATCGTTCGATCGACTTTATTACGTTACTAATTTATTCTTGCGATAGGTTTTTGGTTTTCATCCGTGACCTCTCCTCTCAAAAATGAATTGAATATTATATGAATGAATTTATAAAATGTTTGGTAATCGGTGAATATTAGATATATGTATATGTAATTTTTGATCTTACTTCATCGTTTGCAGCCTACGTTACGTTCAATCTAATACGAAGGTTTTCAATAATTTTAATGTTTTTCTAACAGAAAGTAATTCTTAAGATTCAAACATTAAATCTATTATTTGATTAAATGATCTTAATATATACTGACTATGTAGTTTGACCTTCAACTTCTTAAATAATTGGTTCATTATTATTCAAACAAAGTCTTTCTGATAAAATTGTTAATTTTGTAATCCAATGAACTATGGTCACATTAACCGCACCTATCATTTAACTTAACAAGGTTATATCATTAACCTTCTTTTATATTTTCTTTAATAATAATCCAATTCCGTGTTTGTTTCATTGAATCAAACGGCATTAAGTTTCGTGACAAATTCGCAACTCTATACTTCAAAGAAAGATTTATTTCTATTACTTTAATTAACTCTCCATTTCGAATGTATCTTTTCAATAATGTAGTTTGATATTTCAACGAGCCGAACACACCAACAAAGTATAATATTAATGGTCGTTTATACATTTTGCGTTTCGTTCGCGTGTCGATCCCGATACAGATATGGTCGCTATAAATTGTCGAGTCGTCAGACGTTTTGAAATGCACAATTCCACCTTTTTTTCCGCGACGATGTATCCGTGTTGGTTTTGCCTTATTTATGGATACTCGAGTGTCATTGTAATTAAAATTTATTTGTTGTTTTTTTTCCCATAGTTTTTAATCTATAGTTGCCTTTTATCTGTGGCAGCTGGGTCGAAATGGACGCTCTTATCATCGTACTAAAGTTAAAAGTTTAAGATTAACTTCGGTCGAACGTGGTTACGTCCAATCTATAATAAAATATAATATGAATATTGTGGATTTTTTAAATTTTAAAATATATTATTAATATGAATATCGGTTATAAAAATTCATAACACGATCATAAAATATAAAGCAAACATAAAACATAATAAAAATCAATATCTTCACACTCGGAACGGGAAAACTTAACCGCCCAAAGATAAGTTTATCTCAAAAGTCACAGTCATGAACTCGCGCCACATTCTACAATCTCGAAACGCGCATATAAATCAATCTTTTCGAAAATATCAATAAACCACAGATTAAAAACACCACAATGTCGGATTTTAATCGGGCCGCGTTAGCCCTATGAACCCATCGGTCACGTCACGATCTTCCAGTACCGTGTGAAAACGGAAAGCGCAACTCGTCCCCATAATAAAATTGATTGATAAGCTCTTGTTATACATCGGCTACTGGTTTTTCGTGCTAAATAAAAACTATACGACCAAGATACACACCCGGCACGTTATAGTGGCCATAAATCTTGGAACAGAGAAATCTTATTAAGCAAAAAGCCCGGCCGAACTTCGCCGCGCGAAAGCTCCGCGTTTTCGCGATTTCGCATAAAATTATATCGGCGGATTATGCGACGTCGATTGATTCCCGATCGGTGGTTGTTTGGATTCGGCTTTTCATCAGAACGCCATTGTTGGAGGCTTGCGAATCGCTTCCGGCGCAATTCTCCGCGTAGGCTATATAGGCGGCGAACACTTTGACAAACGGGTCGATGGCCTGTCGGTCGGGTTCTACATATTATACATATCCCGGTGGTCAGTTTCGATGGAGAATGTTGGCTGAGAAGAAGATTGGTCTATCTGGTACGACCGGAGGAATGTTTGGACAGCGAAACGAGATTAGTGGCCGCAGCAACCCCGTTACGGCACGTGTAAACTTTCGAAGGTTTCGTTCATTGTCTGGTACGTTTTGGGATTAATAATTGGTGGATTATTGATCGTATTCGGTGATCTGGTCTTTGATTGATATCGGCAAACTCGTTTTCGCTAATGGGGAATTCGATTAGTTGTCGCGAAATTTAGTGGTCTGATATGCGTAGGTTTAATATTCGGCCGGTTGATTATCGTCGATTTGCATTTCGAATATTCAGTGATAATTGTTTTGAAAATGAAAATGTTGAATTTTTTATGAATTTCTGTATCGGATAAAAAATGTTTGTATGATTTTTATTTATTCAAATTGAAAATATTTTCTCAGAATATTTTATCCATTACTTAACAAATCAGTAAATTATTCGTGTCAATGAAATATAATGATATAAGAATGGATCAATTACGTATATAATATGAAAAAAATAACGAAGTTCACCTTCATGACTTAAAATTTGAACCTTAATCTTACGTTCAAAGTGCAATTTTTTTTTAATTTAACACAAACCGAATTCAATCGGATAAATTTTGTTGCGATATATATTTTGCATATCTAAAAAGTATTAAATTACCATCTGTTCGTACGCGTGAATACATTAACCCTTTAACAAGCGACAGCGTTATATTTATACATCCAATTATAAAACTCACAATATATCAAAAGCGTTATAATTATATATATATTAAAAAAAATCAAAATAGATATCAAATGAAGGTAGTGATATAAAGAAATCGATATTTTCGTTACGCCTCAATTTGTCTATGTGTAATACGTAGAAACCTGTTGAAAAACGATATCCCATAAATTACGGCTGAATAAAATTTGATCAGTATTCTTTTCGTTCCAATAATTCGACAAGGTGAATTACAAAATTACAATATACGTAATTTTCCGATTTATTGTACGTTTATTGAGCGTGTGAGTCGGAAAAAACCTTCCGCAATTAGGAAAAATGTAAATTCATGTACTGAATTTTTTTTGTTGTTTTAATTGAGAAAATTTTAAGGACATGACAGTATTGAATACAAAAAAGAAATCGTGATGTTTTTCAATTTTTTTATTGTTTGTCACTATGACAGTAATAAAACTTGGAAATCGATCATTAATGTTTATTACGTATTATTTTGAACAAAAAATTTAAATGGATAATAATAATATTTAATGTATTTTACATACAATCGAATAGTGAATATCGATTTATCGAATATATTATTTGTCCTTTTAAATAAATCCGAGCGTTCTAAAAACTTATATCTCAGATCAGATAAAAACGTTATTTATTTCGATAATTATCGGAACTGAAAAAAAAAACTTATTTACGTCACACAAACATGCATTTTCGTATCGATTTCCTAAATTGTCAAAAAACCGTGCAATATGATAAAAATCGAAAAATCCGCGACCTTGTGAGTCACATTCGCTCATTGAGAGCAAATCGCTCAAAAAAAGTGCCGAAAAATCAATTACCGGGAAAAAATGTAGGGCGCTCGGAGCTCGCGCAGAACGGGACCGATTGTGCGCTCGGGCAAAAACTCTTTAATGAAAAAAGAGCAAAATTAACGAACCCGCGCAGAAAAAACCGCGATAATATGTAGACGCGCAAAAAAAATGCAGCGGCGCACTTGCCTAGTGTCAATCGGGCTTTTTTGCGGCCAAAAACCAGCGTGTGTTGGTCTGTACGGCCGTGTACATCCGCCGGGTGGTAGGTGTGTGGTTCGCGGTGGTATTGTGGATGTGCTGTGGGTGTGCGTGGACCAACACATGTTGGGATGGCAGTCTTAAATAATATTTCTGAGAGGCGGCAGACAGAGCGTGCTGCGGCGTGGGCAGGCCCCGCTGTCACGTGTCTGAGTCCAGGCCATGTTACAGTGTGATGGTTGTTAGGAATTTTTTGGTGAATTGTTGTAATTGATCTTTGTATGTTTGGGTTGTCGTTGATGTGTGCGGGTTTTCGATGGGGGTTGTGTGGTATGGGTTTTTTGATGTGTAGGATTTTTCATCTTTCATTTGAAGATTTGTTTCTATGTGAAGTTTTTATTTGGGCGCAGTATTCTCAGTCTTTATCCCGTTGTACTCCGGGTGGTCATTGCGATTTGCTTTGTGGAGAGTCAGCCAGCAAAAAATCTAGCACATAAACTTGCGTATCGTTGGTCTGAAAGTCTCTTCCGCTGGCATGAGCGGATTGGGTCTTCTGATACATGTCCCTTATCGATACGAGGTTGGCTTTCGGATAATGTATATAGCCTAGACTCTCAGTATTTGATGGAGAGACCTTGTCCTGCATTGGGCACAAAACATTGATGATGATGAAGATTTTAGTTGTGTGAAAATTTTGGATGATTTTCTACACCAACTTTTGTAGTAATCCAATATTAATAACTGAATGAAAAATTATTTGTAAATCTTCTACTTTTTTATATTTTTGTCAATTTTTAATGACAAAAAAAAGTGAATCTTAATAAGTCAGATATAAAATAATTTGGTAATACAGAAATTAGCTTAATACAGAAATTCAAGTGGGTGCAACTAAAACGCATATATACAAATCGGGTAATCTATAGCGTCACTCCGCATCAAATTATATTAGTGATATCTAGAAAAACTGAACGTGAGGGCTGGTTGGACAATCCGCATTTCTCAGATAGTAAAATTATACGTATTTATTTAATGGCACATGTCTCAGTTAGTCAAAAGTCTGAACGTATTTATTACTGAACGCATTGATGGGTTAAACTGAACATATCGTATTCAATCAAGTATTCAGATCAAGTATATTTTATAGGTGTCGCTGTATTGATACGGTGAAGAGTACATCCACTTAAATTACTGTCTTGAGTTAATTGTCACCCTTATCGATAATTTTTATTTTTTATTGATAAATCAAATCAATTTTTTGAAGAAATTATAATAAAATGAAGTTAATTATTGTGGTTCGTTTATTGATTTTGGTAATTATTAAATATTGGATTGTGTATCAAGTTAAAAGTCAAGGTCTTTTGATATTCAAATATCACTTGTCGTTATCAATTCGTTTTCGACATTAACTTCTAAATATATTTTATTGACATAATCGACATGTAGATCGAAATTAAGCGATAAAATTATGAATTTTTAATTTTATACAAGACGAGATATCGAAATAGGAAATCTATTCAAATAAAAAAAATCGATTACGTACCAATTAAATAAACTTATTCACGCGAAAAAAATGATTGAACAAAAACTGTTATTTTCTTTCCTTATAAAAGCAGAAAAAACACATCCACGACAAAAAGCATCAACACTTGCGTATTAGACTTCAACTATGAATTATTCTAAAATAAACGATACTAATCAGCAATTATAAAAAAATATTCTCACTTTTTTCAAAGAATGTTTGCGACATGCGTAATCTGGTTTAGATCGATAAGCTCACACGCACGTGTACGTAACCATTTTACGATCGGTAAATTAATAACAATTATAAAAAGCGAATTTGACGCCTCAAGTCAAACAAAATCACAAAAAAAAACAAAAACTCGACATCCTTGACAATTTAAATAGATGATACTTGATCGATTAAATGTAACATTAAATTAATTTATGTTATTGTTTTTGTATTTTTTTACAATAAAAAAAAAATAATTTTTCCTACAACTTTCGAATCAATTTTTTTATATTTATATATTTAAAAAAAATCAAATTAATAAACTACCTATTTGAACTGACATAGTGATGAGGCCTTGCACTAGGAACGGAGACCGAGACGGGTAGAAGTAGAAGTACGAAAAAAAAACTTGATTTTGGACTAGCGTGACCTTGGTGAATTGGAGATACACGATTTATTCGCGGTGCAAAAGTGTTAGTGCAGTTCACACCATGCTACGCCACACCAATACGGACGGTCATGCCCGCATGGGAGTGTGTTTGGACCGTGTGTGTGTAGGCTTGGCGCGCGTGTGTGGATTGTGTGTTCGCGTATTTATATTTGAGATATTGTATAATAAGCACATGTGGTTTGGAGTCGGTTTGTTTCGGTGGGTTTGGTCGGTTTTGGGGATGGGTTGGATTTGGGGTTTTTTTGAGAAATTCGGAATTGATTTTTATTTTTTTTAGATCCAATGATGTGTGAATATGTTGTGGTTTTTTTTATTTTTGGAAAATTTGTATCGCAATTATTGAATATTAACATACATTTTCGATTTGTTTGATGTTGATCGTTTTTATTTTTTCGGCGATACATCGAATTCAGTTTTGTGTTTGAAAATTATTGGTATTGCATTTTTATGGAAATTTGTATGTTTTGTCTAAATTCAGATTTATATATAAAAACTTATGGGTTTCTTTTATAAATTTATATAACAGTTATCTGATAATAATAGTATTTGCTTTAAAATTTATTGATTTCTTTATTTTAAAAATTATAAAATTTTTATTCAGTTTATTCAATTGAGAACATCTTAAATTTAAATTTGATCAATACATATGTATTATTCATAAACATATGTATTATTATTATTATTAAAAATTTATCGTGAAATAATGGTATAATAAATATGATTCAAATGATCGAATATCATAATCGATTGAATGTTATATGAAATGTATTGATTCACAAGATAAATTACAGATTCATAAAATATTATTTATACAAATATATAATTGAATTCATATATGGCTTATTTTTTAAAATTTATATAGCAATAAATGCATAATAAGGAAATTTGATTCCAAGTTATGACTGCATCATTGTTTTATTGCAATTCGTATTCGAGATAATTTATGTCTCAATTTGTTCATTTTTATTTGATCGTTTCGAATTTGTTTATTAATCGTGTTCCAGTAGTCATATCTAAATTTGAAATGCCGATATGGTTATGAATCGGGTGCATTTTTATGCGAGTTAAATTTATCAAGTTCGTGTACGAATCGAATGAATTAGAACTGCTGTATACTTTTTTTTCATAGCATGAACTTTATTTATCAGTGGGAAGAATGTTGATTTTGATAAATTATATTTAGTTAGATTTATTCAGGGCGTTTTTATAAAATTTAGTTGGCAACAGTTGTTACTTGCAAAATATAAAAAACTCGCATTTTTCATATTTATTTTTATATACGATTTTTTTTATTGTTTTACATAATTTAAACTTTGAAAATATTTCAGACGTGCTAAAACATAATAAAAAACACATTATCCGTCGCTAAACATCGACATACTTTATTACAAAGCACTTGTTGATGCACTTTGTTTTGTTTTTAAATAAAATGGCACTCAATAATTCAAAATGAACGTTTCTTAATGCGTTCGAATTAATTACGGATTTATTTATTATCGTCGCGGTGCATTAAACATTATAATATAACTACAAATCTTTATTTGATGTTTTAAGATTTAAATTTTAAATTCGCGAAGAGCACAAAAATGAGAAATATGATGTATGAATGAATGAACGGCAAATAAAATTTAAATCTCAAAACCGAGGCATAGAGCCAAAAATTCAAGATTTATACATCTCTCATAATAAGAATGCGAATCTAACATTTTTAAATATTTTTAAAATACATCAATTTTTGTAAGACATACATCAAATTTTCAAAACAGCTTTTATTTTTTTCGAACACGTGATTGACCAAATTCACAAACATAAAAATTATGTGACACTTAATGAATGAAAATGTAAATTTAACTTGTGGTTTTATATTTTTGACTACTAAAAAATTGCTCAGTTTTCATGAGTTAAATTTTGATGGATAAAATGACGGGCCAATTACAGGGAATGGATCTAATATAAAAATATACCAATTTCATCAATAACTACCATTCGTAGATTATGCAGAAATTTATGCAATCGTATTCGAATACGTGACTGATAAAAACCGCAAAATTTAAATTATACATTTATGAAAAAAAAATCTTGTATATTCTTCCGGTTGTTGTCCGCATATGAATGGATGGTGGTTGTTTTACTATAATTTCGATTGAGAACGAATAATTTAAAAATGTGTTATATTTTGTGTTTGAAAGCCTATAATTATTTTTGCTTGAATTTAGTGAGAGGTCAAATTTTGAAATATATATCGACTTTGACAATTATCTAGAAGGGAATTCGTAGAAAATTGAAATTGCAATTTCGTCCAACATGTGACCGTTCAAAACCGCAAACTTTTAATCAAAGAAAAATATCATATATTCGAATTAAAAAAAATTGCACAACTCAACTTTTCTAAGCACGAAACTGATCAAAACCGCAGCCTTTCAACTCAAATAATATTTTCCAATTTTCCAAAATAATCTCACATATTCTTTCAATTTTTTTTACACCTCCTTAGAAATTGTTACCATTCAAACTATGCTTTATTGCAATTTCAATAAAAATCTCTTGTAGAATCCCCTATACATAATAGCGGATTTGTGTGTGTGTGGGTGGGTGTGTGTGTTTGTGTATGTGTTTGTTTGTGTGTGTGTGTGTGTGTGTGTGTGTCTGTCCGTCTGTCTGTCTGTGTCGTTGACGCTCGCAACTCTTATGTTCTGGAGACATTTCGCAAGGGCACGGTTATAAAATATGTTTCCATATACTCAATTTTTGTTTTATTACATCACTCAACGGCACGGTTATGAAATAATTTTGCATAAATATATTCAATTTTTATTTTATTACGTAATAGTATGGTTATTAATTCATCCCATATTCCCTATATGTATCCTATATATATATATGATGATAAAAAAATGAACTGGTTTTACTCATTAAATATTAAATATTCAAATCAGGTACACATTTCGAGTTCACACAATCGGGTTTTCACATTTTATCGTTTTCCGT
>JAOXNN020000020.1:2106609-2139299 GCA_028571205.2 Hydropsyche betteni | reverse complement strand
TAATTTTGCATAGATATATTTAATTTTTATTTTATTGCGTAATAGTATGGTTATCAATACACAACCGATGTTATTAATATCGGGCCCATATACTAGTAAATAATATAATTGGTTATTTTTCTTGAACCTTGTAAAAAGAGTTTTGGATGTATTTGAACATTTTCGAATTTTTAGAACTTAATAAAAGTCTACAGCAATAACACACGCACTTACACCGAAAATATACAAGTGGAAAGAGGCGTCTGATTGTGAGAGTTACATAACCCAAAAATGCACCTACGGCAGATCCGTCATCAATCATCGTCATCGTCTGGTCGACTCCTTAGTCGAGGAATTCGGGCGTTTGTTTGATGATTCGTCGTGGCTTTTGTGCGACGACGATTGCATTTCTAGTCGCTTCGATTTCGGATTTGATTTGCTTTAAGTTTGGGATGTTGTCGGGATTGATGAGTTTGTCTGGAATCTGAAGTGGTGATAAGTGTTTGTTGGATTAATTTTGTAATGAATCGTTCGTTTTGAATGTGTCATAGATCCTTTTCGAATAAAATTATATGGAATAAAAAAAAAACAGTGAAGCTTTTACAATTTTTTAATGGTGTTTACATTAATTTAACCGTTAAATCCTTTCAAATTCTCGTCGAATCTTTCAAAATAATTAATTGAAAATATATCGAACGGGGTAATAATTTTATAGATCTTTATCGTTTTAATATGAAAAAATATATGAACTTTGATAAAAATGGTCATTGAATAAGGCTATTAAATTTATATTGAATAGGAAGTCGACACTAAAATAAATCGCTCGAAAATTAGTGCCCGAAATTGTTGCAAAATCAAATTGACCTCATTAAATGTATTATTCGTTATAAAAGAAATCTATAAATCTTCCATTTAAATTATTCAAACATTGAAATTCTTTATTCAAAAATTCATAAATAAATCGAAACTATTGACTCGGCCATTATCAAGAATTGATTCGCCCAACGGCATGACCGGCACAAATAGAATATTCAACGTTCATTTTCGCCTCGGACGTATCATTTGTATAAAAATATCACGTTCGCTAAAGTGTGCTACGATTTATTGCTCCTATTAAAATATCAGTATGACCAGTTCGATATGTATAGCAAATTTTGATTGCACATCGTAATTATCTGTGCCAATCGAGCGATGGCATTCACCGACCTCACCCACAAGCGTTCCCTCATTTGCGTTTTATAAAATACGTTTTGTATAACATAAAGTTGTGACCGTACATTCGGCGTCTTGCGCAATGCAAATTTTTCATGTGTGCTAAAAAAACGTACACACATAAATGTTATAAAACTTGCATTTAGTTTGTATGCGAAAATTCGCGCTGCGAGATTTCGCCGATTAAAAACTGTTTAGCAGTCTCAAGAAGTACGCTTGGCCAATATTTTTCGCTCGCAAAAAAAAACGTGAAGAATGCACCGTTTTATTGACATTGAATAATGCTTGATGCATTAAAAATTACGTCAGCCTTCGATTGTTGAAAATTTCCCGAAAATCGATCCGAAAAGAACCTCCGTTGAATCGAATTCTTCGAAATCTCTCGTTTCGCGCCATTATGCTCGAGCACCCGAATTGTAATCGACCATTTTGAAAAGCACACAATGCCGGTCGTTGCCTGAGAGCTGTGTGCGTACATTTTTTCTCGTCTATATGTCCATCTTTAATTATTTTATTCCGCTTGGTCGAAAACACCTGTCTTCGCGTGTATGGAGTGTTTGCCGGCGTAAAAGCGAGTGTTTGCACTACACTTTTATCGTGCGCAGTGTACGTACGCAAACTTTTCTACGACTTTTGGCCTATTCCAGAACTTGGAGTCTCTTATTGTGTATTTATAAATACACTTTTTGTGTTTACGCTGTGTTTGAGTTTAATAAAGTGGGAAATTTTGATTTTTGTTTGAAGAAAATCGATGAGTTTTAACACCAAAAATCCCCGATCCATAGATTGTAAATTCTTCTAAATAAAATTAACTATTGAGTATTTACGTTGTTTTTTGGTGTCAATTATAAATAAATATACACAAAGGCGTTCGTTGAATTATTAGTCAATAAAATTAATACTGAATTTGAATAGTGCAACAAATTACACATTCATAAATCGCTTTTTATGAGATGCAAATTTTTATGTACATTTCATATGAAATTTTAGAAGTTTCAAAATAAATTCTTCAATTTTATGGTTATTTGAATTTTTATTTAACTCGGAGGGGGTCGCCATATCATAAAGTCAATTAATATTAAAACCATTAACTGTATAAAATAGATGATACCAAATTTTATCATCGACGAAGAATTGTCTAGGAGCTAAAAGTGATTAAGAAAATAATATTTGCATCATAGTTTTCGTGAACGTTATCCTGTTTTCAATCTATGAATTAATTTTCTAATCTTTAATTTAGGAATCTATGGGAGAGTTTAATGACCTCCATTCTATGATGCAACTCTGACTAATTTAATTTATTCGATAAAATAGCCAATGGTTTTGTATTGCAAAAATCTGAATTGGACATGATCGAAACTTAAATGTATGAGATCATTCTGTAAAGAATGATTTCAGTATTCGACTCATTAAAATATTTATTCCCTTACCAAATTCTATAAATAAATATAATAAATATTCGAACTTATAACAGCATAAATAAGATTTCACCCTGATGATGATAATAATAATAATTATGATGATGGTGATAATAATGATAATGATGATGATGATGATGATGATGATATTTTCCCGAATCCACGAAAAAAGCTTCACAACTAAAGCTGATTGTGAGCTTAAATACAATATAACAACGCTCAACATTACCGAATGGACCGATTTCTGCCGATCATTAAAATTAAATGATTTGTGAATCGCTAGATGTAAGCCACGTATAATTAGTCTGAAACTATTATATTTCAAACTCTTGACAATGCGAAAAAAAAATGGCCAAGTTTCCAATAACACCGAGCTCTCGTCCTGTTTTATTGGCCATATATACGAAAATGACGATGATGAAACACGAAATTCAAACAGAAGCAGCATCCAGCATCCGCCGACACGCTCGAGCGACCATCAACGATCACCACCAAGACGACCGTCGGATGGTCATCGGAAAAATGACCACCGCCATTGTTGTTTGCGGTTTTTCGTTGTACAAACGTTGGACTGTCGCCCGTCACGCGTAACCCATTCCAGTTTACGGCACCAAATTGGACGGAGCCGTTCCTCGAAGCAGCCGAATAGAAAACCGCAACCTATCCACTATATTATAATATAATAAACGTATATAAATATATAATATAATGCGGCGTTATCGATAATCGGGAAGTGGCCGTTCCCGTGGAGGGAAAAAAATCCGTAATTGGCGACCGTATACGTCAGTTTTCCGTATTTTCATGTTTGCCCAGTTGATCTTTTGTGGATATTTTTGTTGGGTATAAACGAGCGGGAAATTGACAAAAACCGCAATCGTTATTTTATGTATTGTTAGTATGAATTATGACGAGGAAGTGATTGTTATTCGATCTGTAAAAAATAGATCATTTTACAATGTTTCTACAAATATTTGGTAGTGCATATCGATTGTTTTAAAAAAAAATAATGCACATTGGCTCTTTTTATAAATTTTATCGTTCAAAAAAGTAGAACGATATCGATTATTTAAAAATAGTATACTAGTTTCATCCATACAATACGAAAATTATTGAATATAAACTTGCATCTTATGTAAATCTCGTATATTTTCAGAATATCGCCAGTTGACATTTCATCAATTGATTTGGAAAGTACGTCTAAATTTAAATAAATAACTCAATATTTTTCGTACACATATTTCATATTTAAAAGATTGTTTATACAATGAAACGTGTCATTAAGTCACTAAAACCATACATAATCAACCGATAATTTATTCAAATCATCTAGTGAATCACGTTTCTTCAAGACATTAAATAAACAAACTACGACCTTTCCGATCGAATCGCCGGTCCGATGTCGACGCAATTCTCTAATTTCAGCAAAGTTTTATGATAAAATTTGAAGCATCTGATGAGACTTGATGAAATATTTGTAGACAACAATATGCTTAACCGGTCAAATATGCAAATGTTCACTCGACATTCTCGGAAAAAAACGTCAAACCGATGACACATACTCGAAAAACCAATAATAAATATAAATAATATTTATTATGTAATAGATTTCGACTATCGCGAATCCAGGGAAATTTCCTTTATTTTTTTCAATCAATTTCGAATATTTTTTAAAAGATATTTTTTAATATATTATATTAAATTCTACAAATGAAATGTTTCATTATTCGAATAGCTTGTATTTTCGGAAACGCTCGAGAATCGAGTCCAATCCGAAAAATCACTATGAACCTCACGAATCATGAGGGCACCCTCATATGCAAAATGATTCTGAATTTTCATCCGATGAACACATATATTCAATAATCAAGCATATAAATCAAGTCTATTCGCGGAAACGATCGCCGCTAAAAAAAACGACTTTTCACGCAGTCGTGTATAGAGAGATAGTAAAGTTCGCGAACGGTCGTAAAATTAAAATAAACACGCGTACCAAGTTTATATAATGCGCTAGGATTTTCGAAGGAAAAAATAAATATGGGCGGCTTATGCATTTCTGACGCGAAAATATTGGCTAGGTTCTTGACCTTTACTCTCTTGACCGGCTCTTTTTTGGGTGCGCCGAAAAGTGTGGGCTGGCTGGACGCGTGTATGCCGCTTATTTGTAAAAATATACATTATTTATAATGTATTATATTATGCTTCGTCAAACGCGTTATCTTTATCGGCCATAAATCGGACGATTGTCGGCTTAAATCATTGTCAAATGGATCATCGCGCTCTCCCGCCGTGCATTATGGCTGTACAGTCGCTCCGTTTTACAATAATTCAATTATGGGTTTTAAGTGTTTCTATTTTATTAATGACGTAATTAAATTTTAAACATCGCTAGTTCCGACTCAAGATCGCATGATAGAATCGCAATTTATTGGGCGAAAATGCATGATTTACCAAAATCGTAATTATCTCCTAATGTATTCGATCAAGTTGGAAACGAAATTACTTTTAACGAATTCTCGAGTGTGTCTTCAATTTGCATAATATATTTCTCGATTTGCGAATCTTGACTTTGACCCAAGACCTCAAATTCTAATATCGACACGACCACAGAAATGAACATACACATGTATACATTTATAACTTCCTACATACAACGAAATTATGTTTCGATATTATTAATACACTGAAAAAAGTGTGCAAAATCGATTACGTATCGATTCCACATAAAAAAATTGTAACTAGACACTTCCTAGTAATCGAGTACCTTTCGATTGGTTTGTAACGTTCATTGCGAACTCTTGATTTGACTTAACCGCAGGAAATTCGAGTTATAAAGCAATATTCAGCGATGTTTTTCTAAATTGTGCTTTTAGAGAATTTATTACTAGAGGATATTGATTGTAATACTCTTGATAAGAGTTCCTATGTAACATACAGTTTTATTCGTTCAAATCGAATCGATTATATCTTCCATAAGTCGAATATCTCGAATTTTAATCGCCATTAGAACATAAAATTATACAGATCGAGCATTTTTATTGCCGCCCCTGTTCAACAGCACGCCCCCGGCAGCCGGTCCACTCTCGAAAATCTAAAATTATAATAAAAAACAACGTTTCGAGAATGATAACGATGCAAATTTGAAACGTTATCGTTACGCGTGTATGAACAATATCCGTATTGTCAAATTTATATGGACTGATACGTTTTTGGAGAACTCGATCCGAGAGTTATTGGACAGACTGTCTGAAATATGCGTTCGATTCAAACATACGAAAAAAATGGTCTTAAATTACGTTCTGAGTAAAGATAAGAATGATCTAATATTTAATGGTTGTATAATGCTTATCTTGTATGAATGAATAGAAATTTTTCGCATTTTTGCAGTGTCTAAATTATTTACGTCTCTTCGAGAATGTTTTTGATTTTTTTTTCTTTACTTTCGGTGATAATTTATTTATACATTTTCAATTTATGGATGAAAATCTTTACTCTCGAACAATTTTCATTCAATGTTCTCATCGTATGTTTTTTTTTAATTTTATTTTTTCAACAACCACAATATTTTTTCCAAACTTTTACATTTCCGCAAATACCATTCATACACACATCTCACCACATGTATAATAGTTCATTGCCATTTCAATCGTTTCGCTATTCCCATAAGATCGTAATTTTGGTCAAACTTATTACCGATATGTTTCTTTTTTTATCTATTCCGGTTTTTCCTACACCTTTTCTCACTTAATGTTCCCTGAACATTTCTAATTATCAATTTGAATATCCATCCATTCGATTCTATGAATAATACAAAAGACGAAGTATATTGTTCATGCACAATCCATTCGCCAAACTTAACAATTTCACTCGGGCGTTTACGTTGAAAGTTCAATCTGAAGCACATGTTGATCTCGTTATTTTCCGATAGGTAATTTATTTCCAATCATAAGTGTACTGATGGCTTTCGCGTAGTCGTTAAAAAAATGACGGGGCGTTCAAAACAAAAATCATCAATGCCAACCGCTATGCAAATAGAGCAATGCACATGTAAAGTGAAAATAAAACCATTATTCAAAGTCGTCATAGGCGGCCCGCAAGTTTCGGTTATTTTGTAACGTTTCGATGATAGACATGTTGTACGCTGTCGTGAATACACATTACGTTCATTCGTATTATATTCGAATAAAAATAATTTTGCTTATTGCAACACAGATATAATAATTGGTTTCGAAATGATGTTAAACAAAATGTTTGGCATAAGATTTATCACATGATATTTACATTCGTTGTAATATGGTATTAAAGTATGCTTTTGCTAAAATTGAATTTTTAATTAGGAATGTCACATTGTAGATTTTGATCGAATTAGTTATCCTTGTTCAACTTTTGTGTCAATAAATATCAATATCAATAATATCATAATTATAATATATGCAATTCAGTTGCATTATACATTTACTCGTTAGTATTCATGCATGAAAATAAGGAAGAAAAAATCATGTGACGAATAAAATACAACCTAATTAGTTGTTTTGAAAGGTTGAATTTTTGTTTTTTGAAACAAGTATTTGTGTTAATTGGAAAAAAAGACTAAAACAATCTATGTGATGAATTTTTTGAGAGTGAAAATTAAAAAAAACTTTGTGCATCTAAATTATTTCGAAAAAGATAAGCAGATATTATTGAAAAAGTATAAATATTTAAATGGTAATGGATTGATTACGTGGTAAGATAAATGGGTTGCAAATGGACACAAGATTTATAAAAAAGAAGGAAAGACCAAAAGACGAATGAAATTAATTAAATTTGTAAATATTGAAATATTGAATTGGAATTATATGAAATTGGCATAAATAGAAAAGAATTGGAAAGGTGCAAATTCAAAAGTGGGATGTCAAACGATTGCATATTATGATATCTAGTTTATTGTTTATTGGTCGCATATTTATGCAAATTTAAAGATTGTCTTATTTTCAAATAGAGAACCACCACGATAATAGCATTAAGAACTTTTTGTACCATTTAAATAACGCCAGTGCTGAACATTGATGGATACGATATTGAATTTTGAATCAACAATTAATATATAATTAATTCGCAAACACCCTTTTATTACATCAGGGAACGTTCTAATGGATCTCAATTTATCTTGATTAGTTTATTAATTATCACATGGATTTCGACGATAAACTGAAAATCGTGTTTTCCAACTTAATTACATACACACTAGACAAAAATTCGACACCTGCTCCTATCGTAGAGTTCACAATAAAGCATTATAATGATACGTTTTCGCGACTCGTGTAACGTTCGAATAAAGCGCTCGTAATTACAGAAGCCGCGGATCGATCATTGTGGAACAGATTATTTTTTGCGCTAATTGCACTTAGCGTTTGATGTGAAAAAAAAAGTGCGCTTAGAAAATAAAAGCGGATTATTCGGTGCTAGTTTTTAGCGTGGAATTAGTTTTTGTCTCGAGTTATTAATCCCAATCGCGAATATTCGACGTCGATCTATCGCTCCGACCGAAGTGCAATCAATCGCTGTTATCTGTTGCCATTTAGAAAGTGTCAATACATGTCGTTGGAAAAAATTTCACCGAAATTTCTCTCTCGAGTCTTGAAGATGCAGTGCTCGAAAGTTATCATTAGTGTGTGCGGTCTATCCTCGATTTGCGCGGAGATATTAAATTGAAACAATGTGCAATGATATTTTATCGTTACTGTATACACAAATTTATTATTCATTATAATATACTTTTTAATTCTTGTTGATTTTGAACAAATTTTATTGAGCGTGTTTCACGCATTTATTTATTTCATCCGCCGGATACCATTTCCGATAGATAAATACTAGTATGGACGTTCTAAGAGATAAAATATCCTTTAGATGGTAATTGAATCCCTAAATGGACATATTAAATAGATTATTTCTTAGATGGTAGACGAATACATCACATATCCATACATCTATCTTACCACATAGCAAAATCATTATCATTCCAATCTTCACTTGCTTCCTGTTCATCACTCTGACCTTATTTATCACTTATCTTTTAATTTTTCTAAATCTTTCAATATTTCAAATCAAACAATTAATTTTAATACATCCAAATCGGATCCTTTCGAACATATAGATGTCCTATATACGCTTTACCATTAATTTCTATTTTAATCTCTACTTAGCCCAGAACGTCGAACATTTCGATTATCCTTCTCTTTCAAATGTATTTTTTTATAATTATTTTAATTATTCATCAACAATTACATTCAAATGGAGTTACATCGGATCCATCAGCACCAAAAACATCCTAAAAATTTATCTTATTATCCATTTTCATTCCGATCTCTACTCGATCCAAAATGTCCATCAATCAGATCATTCTTCTCACTCATCCATTCCGTTTTCTGTTACTTCAATATAATGAAATTCACACTGAACAGATCCGAATCGGTTCCGTCAGATCCAAAGGCATCCTCGCAGGCACAGGTGGACAGAAATTCGCCCGCACAAAAGATCTATAGATCTTAGAAAAATTTGAATGTTGCGCAACGTTGCACGCTTCTAAAAGCGTACAGCGAACGAAACGTGTTCCACAATTATTCTGGTTCGCTAAACGAGTTTGCGTTGCGCCTCGTCTAGACCAAAGCAACCGCCTTTTTGACGCTTCGCATTTGCCCATTTCTGACTAGGGTCCGCTCCTAGGCGACCGAGCTCAGAAAAATGTGCAACTGTGCGAATTTTCGGCGAAAATCGGCCACCTTTCGCATCGAGATGGAAACCAAGGCTATAATTTATTTGGCGCTTTGAATACATTAATAAATTATTCGGCTCGGTGCAAATAAAATACGGCGATATTATGTACGACTTGCATGTGTGGATTTTTTTCGGTTTAGTGTGTTGTTTTTTTTTTTTTTTAATTATGTGAGATAACGCTTTTCGGCGTCGGACAACTTTCCTAGGCGAAGACAGGGACGTATTTTCGAGTAGGAAGTCGAAAGTTTAAAGGCGCTTTTTCAATATAAAAAAATATTGTATTAAATAACATGACTCATTTTGTACGTTACTATTTAGAAAAATATGTGTTTGATTTTCAATTTCGATTATTATCGAATGTACTTTCAATTAATTGTCATTGACTTTTTGTGATCTGCAGGAAGTTACGAAAGTGGTTTATGTGGTTAGTTGAATGCACCAATAAATTTAAATTGATATGAATCAAATTTTTATATTTATGATATTCAAAATTGAAAAAAAATATACATATATAGGTGAGCTTTTAAAAGTTGAATGAATATTTTTTTTAAATCAGATAAACTTTTTTGTGCAATGTTAGAGTACATTTAACGTTCCAGTATTCAAATTCAATTAATTTCATGTTCTCAAAACAAAAATATTATAAATCTTCATGTAGAAACAAATTAGATAAAACACACGAAAAAACCCAGCATTTAATTATTCATACAAAATCATTAAATTCACTTCGAATTTTTTGCAACGTCCATAAAAAACCGAACACGACCCGAAACAACATTTTTAATTACACAATTTGATACGATTTCTTTCGTAGTATTTATCGGCGGATAATCTCGCACGTGACAACTTTAAATTTCGTACAAACTATCGAAACACAGAAGCACACATTGTTCTCCATATTTTTTATTTCCCGCCACTTTTTGAATTCCGAAAAAAGCGGCTAATTAGCGACATTTGAACGCTTCTAATTTCGCGTGTCCGCTGCCAAAAGACAAGATTTACGGCCAGCTTTTCAATACCACCGGTTTTTAATCAACGTCTCTATATGTTTTTTCGAAGCCCTGACTTATTCTGTCATCGTTTTATCATCGGTAACTTTACACATCTGCTCGTCGTTTTAGAATTTAGAATTTGCATCTGAAACTTCGGATGTAATTGATTTAATTTTGGATACGCAGGTGGTGAAACAATCCCGAATGTTGGATGTAGATGGTTTGTTTGTTTGTACGGTGAGAATGAAAATGTGTTCGGAATTGTTTAATAATTTACAAATTTTTATAAATATCAACTTAAAAATTAATTAATTTAAAATAAAAATTGCGGTTTCGTGCATTTATTTTTTCGATATAGATTACTTTCGTATGAATTATAAACATATTGTCAATCAATGTTGGTAATCAAAATAAGTACTTAAGTAAATAAATCATTTATGTACATCGATAAAAAAACTATTAACATGAAAACTTTCTCTCTACTATAATTATCTGTTAATGCGATCTTAATTGTTT
The DNA here is from genome assembly GCA_028571205.2 of Hydropsyche betteni. Lineage (NCBI taxonomy): Eukaryota > Metazoa > Arthropoda > Insecta > Trichoptera > Hydropsychidae > Hydropsyche > Hydropsyche betteni. The sequence continues at coordinate 2,128,429 of JAOXNN020000020.1, read as the reverse complement.
CAATATTGAATCAAATATATCATTTTTTTGCCGACTTTTCTTATCTGCGGTTTTCAGCTACTGTTTTGTCCACTATTAAAATTATACGCTATTAATTTCAATTAACATCTCAATCGGACTAGTTGTGCTTTTTTAATTATTGCACACTTTTTTGCGCGTGTGTTGTACAATATGAGCTTTGATTGAATTTCAAACGCATTTGACATGATAATTATACGGCTATTAATCGACATCGAATTAATATCGTGAAGCGTGTCCGATGGCATAAATAAAAAATAAATGAGAAGGATTGAATCAAAACTAACAATTTTCTAGGAAAGTGAAATATTCGTATATCATTTGATTGATCTTATAAATTTTACTGATCATTCATAATCAAGAACAAAAGCTTTGGTTTGGTAATTAATTTTATAAATATAATAGAACTTTCTTTATGTGTAATAAGAAAGATCTAGAAGAAATTTATAAATTTATAAGATTTTTTTTAAATTACTTAGAATTTCAGAAAAAAATCAAATTGTGTTTTTATATCTTATGATTAATTTCACAAATTTTTTTAACCATTATTTGAAAATTAGAAGTCTTATAATATGTAAATTAACCTTTCATGTATAAATCAAATGAAAAATGTAACTAATTTATAATATTCGATTCGAATATAAACATTCACCTATTTTTTCACAGCAATCCATTTTTGGCCAAATTTGATTTATATTCATATAAGGTCATTCATCAAATTGAGATAAATTGTTTAGACACGTATTCTAATTGTTAAATGTGAGTTTTAATAATAATGTCCCCTTTGGAAAATTGATTAAATAAAACGGTCAGAATTATAATATCGCACACCTGTCAGTCATTTCAATGTACGTAAAACGGTAGCATTTGTTGAAATTTTGGGGACGCAAAACCGATACGTAATTGGTGAAAAACACTAATCGACAATGTTATTACGATAGTTATCGACTATCAATTAAAATTCACCGAATAATTATCAATTTGTAATTGAAATTCGTGTGTTTCGGTGTAATTTTATGCGGAAAAATCGTGCTTGTTATAATTGGTGAGTGCGTAAGAAATTATCAACGGTTTTTAGATTGATGTGTGCTTTAACTTAATGATTTATGTTCGAAGATTGAAATGCTAATGTTTTTCTTAATTATTACAAGCGATATCGTTTTAGTTTTATCGTCGTAAATTTTAAGAACACGGTGCCGAAGATGAATTTATAATTGAGTTGTTTAAACGAATAAATGTGTTTTATGTCCGGAATTATTGATATACCAACAGTAAAAAATATAATTTACGCGTTTTATGATTCGTCATTGAAAATTTTGACAAAACTTATGGTCCATCAACCATTCAACTCATCATCCGAATTAATCAATATACGACCATTCGACACGCAATCCATCATTTTTTTCTCAACAAATTTCCAATCGAACACATAGAAATTTCCGATCGAAACCGTCCCATGGTGTTTCCAACGTCCAAATCGGAATCCCTCACACGAAACAATCCACACACACACAAAAGGATAGCCGTCTTAAACTAGTTCAGCGGTCATTCCATCCACGTCTGCCACCGTCGGCCAAAGTTAAAGGCTTTAGAGGCCGAAGTCGTCGAGGAGCTGGTCCGGCCGTTTAACGGCGGGCCGGTGGCATTGTCTGCTCCAAGGCCAGCAGCTGGATGGGTCAAAAAATCTTCGTCGTTCGGGACAACTGCTCATCATCGTCGCCCATGAATTATTTTCGGCCTCGGCCGCTTCCAACACGCGAAAAAAAGTTCAAGGCTGAGCACGCCGAAAAGTCGTGGAAATAGAAGCGAACGCTGCACGAAAGTGACACAACATACATATTGGGAGTGCGGTGACCATCTTGTGTCGTTGGATTTGTAAAAAATGTACCGACGGGTGTGTGTGTTTTTTAAGGTTGGGTTAGATGGATCGGAAAATGTGTGGTTAGAAAAACGCGTTGTGAAAATTAAAATCGATTGTTGTAATGTTTTATCTTGAATAAATTTTGATTCATTGAATTTTTTGAGCTCAATTAGCGTCGATTGTGTTCAACTAATTTTGAAGTCTTGTTTTTATTATATTGACGTTGTAATTATATAATAAATTCGATATATAGATACAAATCAATCATTTAAAAATATTATTAAATTACTATTTATGGTACAATATAATGATTGAATTTTTTTATACGCTTTCATAATGCGATTATGAAATATTTTAAGATTTCTTATATGAAATTATTCGATTAAACTACGATGTATCGTGAAATGTATTAATAGCAAAGAATTATTATCAATAATATAGTAAGGAATGGTCACCGCAACTGTGCTTCTATTTGTATTTGATGATGATGATTTTTTTCGTATGGGTGTGTGTGTCAGTTCGTTTTCCCGCGTTTATTTTTTTTATTTCGTATTTGTTATGTATTTTTTTCTGCTGACATAACTCGGTTTTGGTTGGCACGCTTTCAGCGGAAACTTTTGCGCGTGACATTGAAAATTGCGCGAGCGTCCTTGGTCTTGAAAGAAAGATCTCTTTGGGGGGTTTTGGCGGGAAGCCGAAAGTTTTTTCCGTTATTTTTTATTATTGTTATCTTTTTGAAGCTTAGATGAATCTCAGATTATGATTACACGTGATGAACGCATATTAATTAGAAACTTTTTCAGGAAATTTATTGTTAGTTTCGACTATAAATCATCAATGGTTTTGTTGATCAATTGAATCAGGGGTCTATATTTATAAATTGAAAAATAGTGCTACTGTATTTTAATTTAATTACACCCACGGCCACGTGTGTGCATGGTTGATAATTTATTATTGGTATAATTAGCAAAACTTTTTGTTGAAAACAAAAAATAAAGTATTTATGATTCAAGAAATTATTCCACCGTTTCAAAAAATATAAATGATTTTAAAATGCTTTTAATCAGTTGGCAACACTTTCAAATAGAAATTAATCATTAAAAATATTCTTGGATTTATTCATTCGAAAAATAAACTCGACTTGAACTTGAATAAATTTGAAATTTTTTCCGTTAACTAAACAAAGAAATCATGCAAAAAAATTGACCTCATGTAAGCTTCGAAAATCTTGTATAAAATCCTTTTGTGTTTTATAAATATTTTTTTAAAATACATTAATCTTTCAAAAATCACATATATCTGCATTGCAGTCGAAACTCCAAATGTTAAAAATCTCATAAATCAACGAGTCTTATTGTGATTCACGTCTATTAATAAAAGACATCTAGTTTATTATCGAATAATTTACGCGACGTGCATTTTGGCGGCAAAGAAATAAAATTCAAACACACTCAACGAAATAGCATAGTATGAAAAAATTTGCATTCCAACAGCCTGGACGTTTTTTGATTAATATCAAATGCTCGTTATGCAAATCAGTCAGTTACATTATGCAACTTTTAATATGTACGTTGAACTTTGGCGGAACGTTTCTCTAGAGGAGACCCGAAACTATCACATTTTTTATTATTTGTAAATATTTTCTGATCGATCGTAATGTGAGAATCCTTTTAATTTATATCGATTTAATATATTCCTTTCACTTTCGCGTTCCCACGACAAGTGCAAACTTTTGGTTATGCGGAAACTAGACTACGCACCATAAACTAGTTCTAATCATTTGGCTTTTTTTGTTTCGGTAGTCGTTTTCGTCGTCGTTTTTCAATTACCGCATAATTATAAATGGATTATTGTGTATGCATATATAAGCTTTTTGTTTTTTGCTTTATTATTCAATTATTAATTTCTAGTCGCAAAACGCAGGTGCTGCCGTTTTTGCTGGGCGAAATTCAATGTTCGACGCGTAGAGTGTTTCGAAATTTTTGGTCAAATGATTATCATTTTGTGTCGAAATTGTTTTAAATTATAATGTATTTTCTTATTTTGTTGTAGATTCTTATTTATATTTTATAAATTGTTCAAATTTGTTTAAATTAAATAAAAAACTAATACATGAACTTTGTGGAGAAACTAAAAAAAGTTTTCAAATTAGTTTCGTATATATTTGAATTATTAATATTTTTTTCCGAAACTTACAAAAATGAATTTTTTTATAACTAAAATAAAATAAACCAAGAATTGTAAATTTCAAAAAAGGTTATGCTTTTTAGTTTATCGCTAACTATTAATTAGATTAAGATATGTAATTTAAAAAAAATCATAAAAAGTCTATATAATTCTTATAAAAAGGGTTCAGGTCAATGCTAGACAATTAAATCCATCCAATAACCGTACCATATGTCGCTTAACTTCAGTTAGCGATACGTATAGATGCATTAATCGATTATAAACCGCAAAACTTTTTAAACAACAATTTACACAATGTATTATCATACGTTATCGAAATATTCTAATTATATTACAAAACCAGGAGAAAGTGAATCGATTCCATTTACACGCCGATAAAAAAAACAAATCAAAATAATATAAATACCATTAAATTATGTTAATCCGAACAAATTATGAAATTAACCATCGAGGAAAACGTCTCGTTTTTATTGTCCGTTATTAGTAGAGAACGTAGTCGTTTAACGGTCGTTATCCATATTAACCTCGATCTCGTCGCGTCTGCAATGTTAACGTAATAATAATCGTAAAATATATATTAATTAATTCGCAATAATATCATTATCGTGTGCGGGACGATTTCACTTTTCGTCGCCGGAACGAAAATGTGTGCGAAAATGAGTTTGCATAAATTAATCCGTGGAAATGTTTACGATTGCGGAAAAAAGCAGTCGTCCCATTGACCGAGACATTGAAACGGCCAATAAAGTGTCGTAAATAATCGTGGAAAAAAATTATATAAGCGAAATATTGTTGTGTTGTTGTTGTTCTTGTGTAACAGATGATTATCGAATGATAATTTGTCATTGTGTTCGGCCGCCGGTACTGTTCTCGATTTAAATAATTTATTCTTTTTATTGGGTGTTGAGTTTCGGGAAAGTGAATTATTTTCGCTCGTGTCTTTTATGATAGTTTATTGCATGTGTTTTGTTTGAAACAAACTTTCGTAGAAAAAATGTATGGAAAAAATGATGTTTTTTTTCGAACGATTCTGTAGTAGGTTCATTCAAAGTTTTAAAATTTTGTTGGGGTGGTCAATTTAGATTGTTCCAATAATATATATTATTAATTTCAGGAGATTAAATATGTTTAATTTTATTTATATCGTTTTTTGTCTTGAAACGTATTTAAATAGTTTATAAGAGGATTTAAATAAACATTTCTAAATTGAAAAAAAGGGTACAATTCCGCATTAAAATCCTGATTTTTTGCAATAAACAACCTCGGAAATTAAATGGTTGATTACCCTGTAAATAAAATGACATCAACAATCTAACTTCATAGCAACATTCGAATTTCGCTAAAACTTTTCTAACCTTCACAAGCAATAAAAAGTTTATTCGATTTTTTCAACCAAAAACTTTTACTAACACAATCATGTCACCTTAAATAGAGTGGAAAAAAAATCACCTCAATTTTGTATTGATAATATCATTTTTAGTATTAATAATATCAGTCAAATATCATATACAACAATATCAATTCAAATCATGCGAAATGGACCAAATAAAATGACACGATACGTTACATAACCTAACTATAAAGTTTTATTAAAACAACGTTTCTAACCTTCAAAACCAGTCAATCATACATAATTACACCAACGTTCATACATGAAAACAAGACATAAAAAATTCTCATAAATAAAACAGTAACATTACATAACCCAACATCGACAATACAAAAAGCTTCGTAATGAAACTTTATACGATCAAAATCCACGATATTCATCAAAAAAAAACCACATTTCTAACCTTCAACAACCGGTCAAACTCGACGCGCAACCGCTCCGAAAGCTCGCCCGCGAAACCTCGCATCCGAAAAAGATTGACAACCCCTGAACGAAATGACATAACGCATTACCGAACGAACAACCTAACCCGAGCGAACAATGAAGGTGCGCGCGTAATATCAGATGACCTCAACCGGAGAGAGAGCATTGTGATTTTTTTTCCGGCGGACCGCAAAAAAAAATTTTTTATCGGCGCTAACCTTTTTTTCGGTCCGCCATGTCACTTATCACATATTTTATGGTTTGTTTACGTTTTTTCGGCCGCGTTTTTTTCCCGCCTGCGGATCCCCCGGTACGAATTTCGCGCGCTCGTTTTTTTCTTCATCCACGGACGGTTCATTCACATGTTCGGAAAGTTCGTGATCTAATTGAGACGCGTTTTTTCCGAGTGATACGTTCGATTTTGTATGGAAAAAATCGGTTATTGTCTACTTGAGTGTGTGGACGAACGAGCGGTTTAAAAAAAAAATGCGGTGTAATTATGATATTCGATACTGTTACACGTTTTTGCATTGATCATTGAAAATTTCATGTAAATTCGATTTACATTTGAATATTAAGTGCTTACGATATGAGACATGTCATTTTGATCTTGAATAATGTATTATTTTTTGATATTGGGTCACATTTCAATAATAAAATCAAAACGTGTTCATTTGATTTGAAAAAAATCAAAACAAAACTTTTTTCTGAAAAAAAAGTATGTTATTGTTCTATCAAAATATCTCGCTATTCCTTTTATCCGTTCGGATTCTAAATGCATCTGTGTTTATATTTTTTTTATCGATTCTTTAATATCGTAGATCGTATCACGGAATCAAATCAAATGTTGCATAATTTTGATTTTTTTGTTCGGTTTTTCAATATTAGGATGTTCGCTTCGGTGTGGCCTTATTGTTTTTATCGTTTTCCGATTCCACAGGAAAACGGTCTTGTTGTAATTTGTTAAAATATCGCATAAATCTTATTTTAGGTCTTATTACGAATTCAGTTCCGGGCGCATTTGATTTGTTAATTTAATAACTTTTAATTAATTCACGTCAGTGTAATTGATGTAACAATCTTTCGAAATACTAAAAATATACATTGGCAAGTTTTAGTTTTACACTTGAATAATCTTTAGTTTTTAAAGTATTCATAATATATACTTGTCAATTTTAATATATAAAATATTTATAAAGATAAAAATGATCTTAATTTTATAACAAGGTATTGAATACCTAAAATATCAAACTCGCCGAAGGCTATGATTCATTTTGACATCTCGTTATTGTTAAAAATGACTTAACTTGAAGTGTTTGATTTAATTGGATGACCTTTCAAATTGAACAATGATTATTTCTAAAAAATTTGCCTTTGGCATAAATTTGTGTGCACATATAATTATTTTCAATACAGTTATGTGAAATTTGAACGGAATCTTGAAAAAAATTACCCAACAATTTTGTGCTTTCTTGTATGAAAATATTTCATCATATTGAAATCCATTCAATAAATCAACAAATGTTTCTATGATCAAAATATTTCAGATTGCTTACATTTTATAGTCTACTTTTCTAATTTCAGTCAGTAAACTTCAGCTTGTCAGTCAACTTTCAATATCCTCTTCATCCTTAAAAATTTCCAAATATTTTTAAAATCACTCTCTTTAATGACAACATTGATGCAGTTTTTATAAACTTCAGATTGCTTTCAGTCAATCTATTAAATGCTTGTTTTTTGGTTATTATACGGCATTAAAATAAATAATACATGTATCTTATTAAATTATGACATCTATGCAGTTTTTTTTTTTAAATAACTCTGAGCATCATATAACATATTATGCTTTAGATTATTATAATTTTTTATTCAATCGATCAACTGCAACTCGTTAAGTTTTTTCACCTATTAAATACTTACTTTTTTAATTCAACTAAATCCTAAAAATTCAGCGGCATGTTATGTTTCAGATTAAACTTCTAATGATTACATTTTTTTGATAAGCTTCTTTTATTAAAAATTTTCTGAACCACTCGTAAATATCAAAGTTATTTATTGAAATATAACATCGATGCAATTTCTTGCTAATCGCAACGAGTATTCATAAGTTCCTATCAATTTTGATATTTTGGCTTATTTGTACAATCGCCTGCTCTTTGACTATCATACAGCTTCTGAACAGTTTGGGAACCACTATCACACATGACAACACATCTTATCGAAGCACAACAACATCAATGCAATTTCTTGGCAATCGCTCCTAGCACCTGCCCCTCAGGCGCAACAATAACAACACAATGGCGATTAAAAAATTCTTACTCGAGAGCAATTCGCGCACACATATACACACATCGCATAAATTGACAGCGCAATTATTTGCATAATTATCGAACGGAATTGTTCTCCTTTTTTTCTTGGTCGTTCGAATTTTTATTTTTAACAAGAACTAGAACATTCGACAGGTTACACGGTCATTCGCAATTATTTCTGTAACCGTCGGTTATTTCGGACCGCGTTAATTTATTTAGCGCCCACGCCCTGTTACAGCGAATGATTATTTATTTTTTTTATAATACACATTATGTGTGTGTTATTTAATTAAATCGCATTTTTAGCAAGCGTGTTTCGCGAATAAATTAAAGTATAATAATTGTATAATATATTAATTAGTCACGAAGATGTGCCGATTTTTAATATACGACCAGTCTTCCCGTTGTTTCGGCGATTGATTTTTTTTTTAAATAATTTTATATGTATTTTAATATATTTAAATATTTAATACATGTCGTATATATATAATCGATCTATATACATTTTTTACGTACCTGTTTTGCCGTTCTAGTCGTTGAGCCGCTCCGCAATATTTCGCCTACTTAAATTATTACAGTACAGTGTGTTCACGAATCGGTGTTTATTTTTTTAACGACCATTATAATTTTGAATCTTAAATTAATAAATTAATTCCGCAATTAATCTATACATCGCTCATACAAATTATCAGCCATTGTTGTTATTATGTGTTATGAATTATATTCGATTAATTTATACACCGACGAGATTCGTCCGGCACAAAACGAGAATGTTAATGTGACGAATCGTATATTAAAAACATTCTGATTTATTTTTAAATAAACTTTATTATTTCACGTAGCAACATTAGAATATTTATATGAGTAGGCGATTTTTCAACGCCCTCCCACATTAGTGAAAATCTTCGTAAAGCTCGAAGCTTTCCCGACGCGAACAATAACTGGAAACCATTCAAATTTTGCAAGAAAAAATCAAAAATATCCTCAGACATTTCGACGCAATGATAAATACCGAGAGACGTGCTAATAAACAACTTTTCGATAGGAAATCGACGTACGTTCGAATTAATCGTCGACTGATGGCGGAAGCTCGAATGGAGACATGCAAAAACGAGTTTCGCAATTTTTTTCCACATTTGTAATACATTATTTATAATTTGGCGCATAGGTACGATACGAAGCCCATTTTCGTGAATGTATATTAGAGGATGCATTCTGCAATTCGGTCGCCAAATTTGATGTTAGTGTACGTTCTCTTACATACCCGAGGGCTGTAAAAACCTGTATTTTCGTACGTTCGAGGCCTTATGATGATCCTCGTAGATCATGGATCATGGTTCGTGTTCGTAGATCTGTGCTTTTGAACCAGTTCGAGTTTTACAACCGAAAAACCGGCAGTAATAAAAGTATCATATTTGCAGAGTCATGATGGTGAATTTCGGTTTCGAATGCGATTTTCGGATTTGACGCGTCTGATGTAAAAGTTGCTCAAAGGCATTTCTCGACTAAATAAGCGGTTCTTGTTAACTAATTATGTTCGATATGTGATGGTGCATTATGAAATCAATGTTGGAATCAGGTAAATTTGCGATAGCTATCAGGCTTGAGGTATAATTTAAAATATCTAAATGTTGATCGGAATCAATTACCGAGCGTGGAATGTATATTTTGATATTGCTAAATATGACTTATTTAAAATGCAAAGAAAGTGACAGGACGGAATATTTATAATACAAAAATTATATTATAAAATGTTCTATAATCATTTCCAAAGATTTCGATTGTTAAAATGAGTTTTTCCTCGGCAATTTTTTCATATTTTCGTACAGTCGCCGAAATTATTTATCGAAAGTTTTCGCCCTTAGTATTCGGAACGTTTGAAATTCGATTGCGATCTAGTTTAGCATATTTCGCACATATCCTTATCTGAGTTTGCCTCAATTTTGCATCGGTCGAGTTTTAAATATTTCTGACATAAAATTTTATGATCATGACGGTCATGTACGCCAGTGCTTTTCAAATGTACGTTTGACTGAAGAGCGCTCGCGAATTTTTCATTCTTACCTTCGTGAAAATGTAAAATTCTATTTTCGCATTTATGAGTTTTTTCGATGGAGGTGCGATTTCAATATTTCAGCGAGTTATATGGCTTTTCATGCGTGATTTTTCATAAAAAAACCTGCGAACCCTAAGTTGAAAATCATAAACACATAAGCGTTTATGTTTCGTGAGAACGTTTTCCGCAACTGTGGTCCTGAAACGTTCAGATTAGAAGATATCTTCCGTACTGCTAAATTTTGCGAATCGAATAATAAAATATATCTGATATTTTTTATAGCAAAAAATATGTAATCATACACATGGAAACGTTATTACTTTATTAAATTTCAAATATTTAAATATTTTAAATTATCAAATTACTACGTTTACGTACACGTGCTTTGCATTTCATAGTAATTAAAAGGTTTAATGTTTCGTTAAGAATAGAGTCAAGAAAAATCGCACTTTTTTCGATAAATTAACGCTCTAAACTTTATTAAGGGAAGGGCTCTAGTTACCAAAGTCAAGTGATAGTAATTATTAGCGCGGTTAATAATTGAATGTAATTAGATTGTTTTTCAATATTCATCTTATTGAGAATTATTATAGATTCTTGTTACATAAAGTCTTAATGGCTAAATCTTTTAGGGGTTAGTAATTGTGTACGGCCTGATGGTGAGGCACGATTATCAGTATTCACAATTGCAAATTATTTGAGAGTCGTCTTCCTTTTATAACTACGTATAAGGAAAAATATCTAAAATTACGAATTTGCCGATGGAAATATCTTGCAATGGATGTTATATAGATTAGTTCGAATATGATGATGATGCGAATTTAAAGCCGAATTGAAATACGAATTTTAAGACTTTTAAGACCAAAACAATCACTCGGCATCCGTTGAAAAACCAACAACCTCTCACTCAACACTTCAACCAATTAAAACGCCATCATTCAAACGCACAATTTATTTTAAAAAATTAGCAACCGTCACGACCCGACCGATAACGGTCCCCCGCGAACACACGACAACCTCAAACGAGAAAAGCCATCTTGCACAGAAAAATCCCATCGCCCATAGAAACCACCATGGACCGGCCGAGCATGTGGAACGGTATAAGTTACTCTTGGGCAACTAATCAAAAATCAAAATCAACCTGTCAAATCGCCCGACACAGGCCCCATCTTGGCGTGGTGTAGTATGAAAGGAAACAAATTATATTCTAAACACGCTAAATTATTCATGGCACAGCATCGATTATAATTTATACATATTAGAGTATGAATATGCATGTTTGTATGGTGTCGGTATACTCTCGTGGCTTGATTGAGCGTTCACCATTAAAATAGCATACTTTCGGTCACGGATTTGTTAGGTGTTAAAGGTCTCGTTTCGTTGGTGTATTAACGTTTCACGAAAATATACATGCGTTTTTGCGAAAAGTCAATGTTCGAGTTTCCTTGGAAGTAAATAACAATCGTGTGTCATTAACCCATATTTAGGATTAATTAATTAATCATATTCAAATGTAATTATAAATTCCGCTAAATAAAAGTTTTCGATTGGAGAATTATCAAGGTAATTTACAGAAATTTAATAGCATTTTGTAAATGCACATTATAATTATCGATCGCCTTGTAATAAACAAGGTAATTGAAAATTTAATTTTTGTACATTATTCTATCTATGAATATTAATTTTCGTTTATTTCTACAGCTCTCATATATTGTACGATCAAAATCTGAGCTTAAATACATTTAGATCATATCCAAATATGGAATTACAACGAAAAAGCAATAATTCTTAATGTCCCCGAAGAACGCGACCGTCAATTAACAGTAGTCATTAGTGGCAGAAACAGCACTTATACCGGTAACAAAAATAAAAAATAAAATGTATTAAAATAAGCTAAAACGTTTATCAATTTTGCGCACAAACCGCCCACTGACATTCGTCCCAAATATCAGGAAAGATTTCTAGGATTGCTATTCCGGTTATGGAAATGGATATGGTGCGTCAGTGAAACTGTTAGACATAACACTTCAGGGTTCTGGTTTATTTCGGATCCGACTGGTTTTTTTTTCGTATATGGTCAGATCATCAATAAAGCTATATGTTAAATTAGCAAAATGGGAGGTTTTCACGAAAATTATGCATTCAAATTATGCGATTTGTTCGAAAAGAATGTTTCGATTGTGATTGAGCTTTCGTATGTTACACATGCTTCTAGATTTATAAAATATACTTACTTCTTTTCACTTACAATTCAATTTGAATTTATCAAATATTATTCTTGAAATATAAATGTAGTAAATTAAAAAAAAAAACAAAGCGATTGATATTTCTGAAAATTTCTGTATCGATAATTCTGATTTTTTTTCAATCATTGAAAGATTTAAGATATATTATAAATAGTACTAGAAATATTTCGATATTCTAATCTTCTTTAATTTATCCAAAAACCAAAGCTTAAATCACGAAACAAGTGTACATTTATGTACTGTCCTAAAAGATCATCATGATCATAAATTGACCGATAATTATGAAAGATTTTAATGATACGCGGATCGGTGCACCGTTAATGGAATCGCCACATCAACTTTTCAAATCGAAATCGATTTCGTTATCGAAAAAAAAGCTTAAATAAATATATATGAGTAAATAAGTAACGCAGAACAATTATACGAATTCTTACAATGCATACGAGGCCTTTAGTGGAACGCGTTCTCCGTTTAATTGGACGAATTATTCTCCGTTTCTATGTTTCAATTATAATTGATTGTTCGTACTCTATTTTTTGTGCAAAATTTCATCCCGACATCAATCTATCATCGATTAAAAAGTGGATCGAGTCAGAAAGTTATCAGTTTCATCAATCTATCTTTGCATTCGTTCTTATTATCGTTCATCATTAATATAAAGTAGCAAATGCTTCAGACGTTTCGTAAACAGATCGATTTTTTCATTAGATATCATATTAAAGGTTGATCGGTGATTGTAGTGGATCGAAAGTTTGAAAAAAAAAATCGTTGAAATCAATCAGTGCTTTGGATGTTTTTCCTATGATATAATTGTTATATTTATGTCTGCGAAAATATCGAGTTCCTGGTTTTGAGGAAAATTCTTTAAATTGTATAATCGTATGTTGTGCGATTATGTAATTTATGTTTTTGCGTTTCTTCAAAATGTGGGAAATTTCTAAATTTTGTTGGTTATTCCTGAAATATATTAAGTATTTTCGAACATAAAAATTTAAATACAAAACACTAGAATATCAATTAACAAATCCGATTGTAACACAAAATCTCGGACCAAAGAAAAATTGATATAATTTTTCATAACGAACAACCGCGTAATTTGTTTATTTCAGTTTCGAAAATCGCAACGCGGCCACCGTTACCGAGTAAAAAATAAATTTTCCACCAAACAAACCAACAATTTAAATAGATTTTTTCAACCATCAGCAACCAAACGAACACAATAATCTCATTCTTCAAAAGTCGCTCACTACACAAGCTCGCATGCCAAGTAACACAATCGACGGACAAATTACACGGCAACGAACACATTATCAGAAAATAACTAAAAACACGAATACACATTTCGAGCGATGATTAAAAGCTTTCCCATAATCAATTTTTCTATTATCCTTATGAAAATTTTTAGTCATCGACTATTTTTCTCATATTTTCAAATTATTCAAAAATCGCACATATCCAATCTACCGAACGGAAGACGCGATCCAATCACACCGATTTTCCCAAGACGTACTTCGAACACCATCAACATCACAATCATTAAACCCACTCGCGATATCGCCCACAGCTTTAATGACCCGGACGAGGTGGCAATCACAAATATCCCCATCTCCGACTGACCAAAGCTCACCGGAGGAGGCTCCGCCGAAGCGGACGTCACAATACACGAAAACTGTGACTTTTCCCATGGTGTGCAGTTGTGGTAATTCGTTTTTAATGGTGGCGGTGCGTGTGCGACCACACACAAGTTTCGGCAGCGGGCACACCTCGGTACGTAATGACCCGTTAATTGCCGGCTCTTCTTTCTCTATGCTGGAAATTGATTCTGACTTGGTGCACAAATGGCCCTTCGTATCTGCTGATTGGTGGTGTCTGAAAAAATTCGGAATGTATCGATGAAAAAGTGCGATGCGTTGTTGATGTGCGTTTGGTCGAGTTTGCGATGGATGCGGTTAATGGTTTGGTATTGTGAATGCTTCGGTTTATATTGATTATTGGAGTTGAGTGATGTGGATTGGTGATGGATGGGATCGTGTGTTTTTAGAGTGATATTTTTTGTAAATAATAGTTGTTTCTATTTACTGAAACGGTTATTTTTCAGTATGTTACTATATCAGATCTACTTTAAATTCAATTGATATCAAATGCTTATGTTAATCGTTTTATTTACTACCCTTTGCAATTATTATTTTTTTTAATTATAATATGCTAGATAATCAACTGATTATGAAAGCATAACTGTAAGTAAAATGATTGATTAACCGGCATCTAATGAATATTCATAATTAAAACAAAGATGTTCTTAATACAAACCTAATCAACATTTCTTATTGTTTTTTTCGCGTTAAAAACATCAATAACCCATTATTAAAAATTTCAATTTGATTATTATAATATATTGTCATATTTAATTAGAATGAAGCATTTTTTATTACAAATTAAGTGAAATACGACAACTATCTCGACCGCATCAGCACTTTGATAAATTTTCGTCAATAATTTGTCCAATTATTTTCGACATGCGGAATCCAGTTTCCCGTTCAGGAATCCGAATACAGTTTTATCACAATGGAAAAATCTAGAAAGACGGCCACTAAGAGTTTAATTAGCGAATCGCAAATCTCAGCCCGAAAACGGACGGCCAATAACGTATTATGAGAGCTTTTGTTCGAAAAAACAAAATCGAAATTGTGCTATGTGTTTTGGATAAGTAAAAAAAAAAATGGTGCGAGGACGTCACGTGTCGATAGTAAAAAATGTCGACGAGATTTTTTTTAACGCATTTTTCAAACCACCAATATTATATCATTAACATATTACATGTCAATCAAAAGGCGGTTTATTCTAATATTATTTGGTTTTTTATACTCTTCGGACAAATAAATATTTGTTTCTAGGCTTCCTGCTTTTGATTTGATTGATACGTTGCCGCCAATTATCATGAGAAAATATTTGTTTAATTTTTTCGAACCGGTGTGAAAACGATACGTTTGTTTCAATTTTCCATACGAAAAAAGCTTTGTTCTAATCGCTGCACATATGCGGGATCGTAAACCTTTTTTATTGGGTATAATTTTTTCGTCATAAAGACGTTATATGTGCAGAGAATAATTCGTATAATTAAATTCGTGTCATTATCGTCTAGCTCTCTTTTTTGTGTTCTCAACAAAAAACCGAATGTATTACTGTGTTGTCCAATCGCATATTTACTATTTGTTTATTGCCTATTAAATAAAAGCGATGTAAATCTACGCTTGTTGAACAAAATAAATAACTATAATACATGTAATGATGAACGCTCGTGAATTTGAACCGTTCCGTTTTCAAGTTAGCAATAAGCGCCAGAAATAAATTATACGCGAATGATTCGACGAATTATAGATAAAAAATCGTGTGTAATAAAAAGATATGTGAATGAAAAAGGTGCAAAAGGCCTTCAATTGGTCAAAAATAAAAGAAAACGCGTAATTTTGCTATCCAAATGCCTCAATTTAACATTCAAAAGCAATTCAAAAAAAAAATTGCCTTTTTATTTTATTTTTCATTTTGAGATATGTTTCATAGTTGTTTAACTCTTCAAAGAATTTTAAAGTCATTTATTTAAAAAAAAAATGTCATCTTGAAAAATAAATCATAACACTTCCTCTTATCACATGTTCGTTGTTAAGCCGGTTTGGCAAAACTGGATATAATTTTTTGTAATAAATTCTATAAAATGTAAGATGGATGCGATTCTTGAAAACGGCATGAAATATTTGCAAAACATCATAGATATAAATTCTTCTTCACTGCCATTTCGAACTCTACACTGTCACATTGACCATGTTTCTCACCAATATGTTTCTTTTTATAAATCTTCTAGTTTTATGGCCGTTGATTTTCCTCAACATTTTGCAACCACAAGACATTACTTGCAAAACACATCGATCAAAAGCTCTTTTTCCAAATATCCATGAATCATAGCTTTTAAAACCACATTCATTTTTATATGAACATTCCATTCTATTTTCATTCGTCTCTTCGAGCATAAGTCATACATAATTTGAAAAAAATTATATAAAAATAAATCCTCCATACTAATTTCGGCACGAATTCTTGTCTCATCAATTAACGATCCTCATTCACAACAAAATTTACTCACTAAACAAAAATCGACAACCCTACAAAAGCGAACGAGCACAATTAATTGTCCGAACAAATTAGAGAATTAGACGCTAATTGAATGAAAACGGAAAGGGATTTGTGATGCGAGCTTTCTTTACACACACCCACAGCGCATAATGGCCGCTCGGTAATAATTTTAATAGCACGGAACGTTCGTAATTATCGATCCGACGAGAAATGATTTTGGTAATGAAGATGGTAATGATGCTACACCGAGAACATCTAACGACTAACGGTTCCGTATCGAGGAGAAGCCTTAAAGATGGCCCCCCTTGAGCTGATCACCCATATGTATGTGAGTTGTGTTGCTGTGGATTATGCGAGGTTTTGAGGATTTAAATAATGGAAGTATTGAGTTTTTTGGTGTAATTCGAAGAAATTGAGTAAATGTAGTTAATTTGTGAATTTTTGATTTAATTAAAAATAAAAACTTCATGATAGGTCATGTTATCCGTAAATTATGAATTAAGGTTTTGAATTTCATTAGAATAATTTTATGGCGTAATTGGTAATGCGTATAAATAATTATAATAATGTAGGGCCATAACAAATCTTGTTAGATGAATTAATTATAGCACTTAGCAACTAATTTGTGGTAAAAAAAAATAATCCACCTTTTTTTACAATAACAATAACCAAATTCATCTATCGACTTATTAAATTTCAATAAGATCAGTCTTAAAAAAAATTAATATAATATATGATAACCAGATGTTCTGATTTATTTGGTTTATAAAAAAATCTATATATACTAATGATTTTCTTTAAACACCTTTTACATTCGTTTATCGGTCAACTTTTATAATCGATGAGACTCAAATTAAACCGTTGATAAAATAGGTTTTTATAATATCTCGATTTTTTTATTGTTTCAATCCGATAGCACTGCTTCGATCAAACCTTTCCATATTATAACAATCAGAAAATCACATTTACGGCCATCCACAGCAACCCAAACCCGAAAACGAAACATGCGAGGATACGCCACGAGCACTAATCGTGTTTGCACACGTGAACGCGGCCGGGAATTTGTCCAATTGTCGAAAATCAACGTTTCGTGATCGTCGATTTTAATTGTGATTCGCCGTTGCCGCGATGATGATGATGGTCATGATGATGATGCCATGGTAATGATGATGGGGCTAATGGCGAAATGGAGTCGTCGAGTTTCGGGAGACGCTTTAATTGGCCGCATCGAATTGTCTTTCGCATTATTTGATTGATCGATCGCGAATGGGATTCTGCACTGTTTCGCAAAAAAAAAATATGTGTCCTCGCCATGCGCCTTTATTATTTCTGGCAAAGCCGAAACATTCGCGTTTCTAAATCGGATCGAATGTATTTATAAAAGCCGCATCGTAAAACGCGAATTTTATTCAAGCCCGTAAACACGGGTCAGTCGTCGTTTTTGTCCAAACGTCAAAACTTCCACGATCAAAGCGCGAAGCAATCAGCAACAATGCCAGCAACAATTGCAAACATTGTCATAACTCGGCGATCATAACACCTTTGAACCGTCGAATTCGGGCCTTTGATCGCCGAATCAACCCCCTGTCTTCGCGCCGTTTCGCAGACAGTCATTAGCCGATGACGCAATCATTTCGCGTTTAAAATTTCGAATGCTAATGCGGACTCGCCCCGAATCTGCGAGTTGTCGGGCCGAGTGGCGCACATGTGTCGCAATCATTATCGAGGAATAATATACAATGTTGTACGGATTCTGCTTCCTTCGTGCGGTGTCACTTGTCTGAATCGTGGCTTCTCAAATTGGGTGTCGGGAATTTTTATTTTGGAAGAAAATTTCGTTGAAATCGACGGTCGGAAATTTTCCGTTGATTGTTCCGAATAATTGTTGAATCAAAATTGAATCAGTAGATGGATAAGTATCAATTTTCTTAAACTTTGTTCAGTATACAACTCATTGAAGTAATTTTTAAATGGAAAATATCATTGCTCTAACATTTAAGTCAGTTAGTAAGAGAATGTTTCAGTACTTAGTTTTGGGAGCAATTTAAATGTGCATTGAATAAAATAATTTTGCATTATAAAAATAATGTGTATATTAAAAAATAATAATATATCTTAAAACGAATAAACGTGCATTAGAACTGGCCGAAATTCCAACCGCACGACTATTATTCACAACTTTCATAATATAATCGATTCGCAAACAAAATCAACATTGATTAAAAAAATGGACCGAATTATTAAAATTTAGTTGACAGTATATTGTATCTATTTATAATTGCCTATAAAGATCGACTTTTACTCTGGCAACGTTGCCACCTATCTATCATTTCAATACACAAACTATTCATTCATATTTCATTTTTTTTTTTAATGCTTTAATGCATTTCGTTTATTTTTCAATGCACAGTTAAATCGCACCCTTTAGTTTTTTTAAGAACATCTCTCAATAAATAAATTTAGTACAGCAAATAAGGTATATACAACTATCGATCCAAATACATTTCGCTTCAAAAATAATTAATTTCGACCCTCAGTTTGAGAGATCTTCCGACTCAGCCACTAATGACAAGGGAATGTAGCGAACATCCTGCCAATTTTTCACGCTTCCAAAAATCTGTTACCTACTCCCTCAGAAACGCCTCCTGATCCCGAATTCACACGACATAATTAAAAAATTCTATACGTACACATTCGAAAAACTCGAAATTAATTTAAAAAAAAAAAAACACCATAAAATCCGTATAGCAATTAGAACCATTAGCGACAACTGACCCATTTCCGACAATCGAAATCAGCCACATTATTCATTGCGTTGCGACCCGGCGCGATAACCCGTCGAATTATCGAAATTTTTCGATTATGTCGTATCTGAGCGGCCTCGGAGTTCGGTTTTTGTACGTTTTTTCGTTAATTTATTAATATTTATAGTGTTCGAGATTGCATCTCGGTCGTAAATTCGCGCCATTCTCTCGAAATTCGCGAGTAAAGAACGTTTGGCCCACAAACAATAGGTGAAACAGAAATAATCATCGTCGACCTGTCTGCCAACAAAATGATTCAGAACTATGTTTGAAAATTTGCGTTTCGTGTTTGTAAACGTTTCGATTTTTCTTCGGTTTATGTAATCCGTGTCATCGAATGATTTTGTTATGATTTATGATACGAAAAAAATACATCATTGGACTTCATTATCAATTTTTATAAATTCATAATAGAATCTTATTTGAAAATATAATGCTTTTATTCAATGTTTATTTATATTGGCTTTTTTTTCAAATATTTCAAACACAATAAACGAATTATACAGTTTGAGGATAGCTGCATAGAATTATTTTTTTTCCTGCAGACGCTGTTATAGGAATATTAATGCGTATTCAATTGGACCGTTAAATCGTGATTTTATACACTTAGCAAAATTATTTACGAATTATTTTTTAACATAAAACATGGCAGCTATTCTCGACTGACATCAGTTTCATTTTCGAACCGTCAATGCGCAATTTTTTGATTATCCATGAAGGATTCGTGAATGAGTACGAGTTTTATAAATAAAATCGCATGAGAGTCCTACATACAATGATGTCAGAGGATAAGACAGACGTTTTTCTCGAAAAAATCGTTTGCATTTATAAAACACATGCGCCACATTTTACGACCACATGTTTCATGTTGCATGCTGAAATTGAGTGTGCAAATTTTTTTATGGAATAGTCGTTAAGATTGTGTTATAAGCGAATCTATTATAGTTGTATGCTAATTTTATATACTGTTGCGGAAAAATTTCGAGTTTCGAGTTGATCTAATTATATGATTGAACGTAGGAAATGCATATATAATATTTAGTGAAAAAATTTTTTTTTTATTTGAACGGGTCGAAAAAGTTTACTTGATGTTTGAAAACTGAGCAAATGAAAAAATCTTCTGGATTTTTTTTTAATTTTTAGTCGATAAGTTTCCAAAATTTTTATATGTTGCTAAAAGTTTTTATTGTGAATAAATACGTTGTGTGTACGAATACGAAATATTTGAATCAATCATTTTCATCATCACAACTGTGTCGATCGGTAAGGGTTGGTTTTCTTTTATTTTCCTGTTAGCACTTTTAATAGGCAGATACACGATGTGATATGGAAAACTTTTCTTAAAAAAAACTTGTTACGCAATAGGTAGTATATGTCTAGAAAAAAAGGCTCAATTCACTTCAATCAAAAAATCAGAAAACCAACCCAATCCCAACACTTAAAAAATAATTTCGACTCACAATCAACACTGTTTCATTCAATCAAAAACACAAAAAGCTCGAACTCAACCCGAAAAAACTCAAACGAAACACTTTCCCTACGGAAAAAAAAACTCAAAAACGAATAGCGGTATCGCGAACCACTTCGCAACACACCCTACACCGCGAAAACCGAAAAAAAGTCCCGAAAAACCTCATCCAGAACTCGGTCAGACGAACAGGTTTCGCAAAGGCCTTCGCCCTTGCGCTCGTATTGTTATACAAATTGCATAATCCGCTGCAAGAGGTCCTTTTTTGCATTTCGCGCTTCTTTTTCTTCTCGGGCCGTCCTTGCCCCGGTTTCTTGCCTTTTTTATCCTGCTTCGGTCTCGGGCCGCGGAAGTGGACGCTTACCATCTCGTGGGTGCCCTTTTTTTCTTACCTGGCCCCTCAGGTAGGCTTCGAGGGATCGTATCTTGTGTTGGTGTACACCTGCGCGAATCTCGTCGTCGAGGATTGTTTTGATTAATTTTTGAATATTATTTTTTCGAAATTTTAATATGTTAGGATTATGTATGATGAATATTCTATTCGAAATGTATGTGCGAATTAATTTGATTTATCGACGAATAAAACTGACTACTATTTTTTTCATGTCAATCGAATGCCACTAACAGTTATAATGATTTGTTTCATATTAGACATGGACATTCATGGAAATTTAACAAGATTTTAACGTAAATTTTATTAGCGAATTTGATATATTTTTATATAAATATCCTGCATAAGAAAGTTTATGAATATGTAATTGATTTCGTTACGACTTTTCTGATTGAAAAATTTGATTTAATCAAAAACATGCATCCTAATAAAACCTTCATCTTCATACATCTCAATAACTGTATTTATAAAATAATAATTGTTTTTTTTTTATTACAGGTAGGATAATCATTTTCTTCAGTATAGTGAAAATATTATGT
>JAOXNN020000020.1:2076223-2101554 GCA_028571205.2 Hydropsyche betteni | reverse complement strand
CGCAATTCCAAAATGCGCTTTATTCAAGGATACGTTTTAACTTAATGATACCTGATGTCATTGCTTAATTAAATATGCCTGATTAGAATTGTTACTGTGTCTAATTTTTTATTGCAGTTTTGCTTGAAATTATCTGAACAGCTCAATTATGACGGCAAAATTTTATATATAATATATTTCATTCATGTTCATTAATAATGTGTTTTTGAATCAGTCACGATTTGTTTCAAATTAAATTTTTAAAATTTGGATAATTTTTATTTGATGTAAATTAATTTTTGATATCATTAAATTTACACTTTTCGCTATCTTTATTATGTGTATTTTTAGACGGTGCCGGTCAAAAACGGTATCAATTAAGACGATATTGATTTTTAATAAATTTATATTAAAAATAAATTAAAAAGTGGTTGTCAATTTTATTTATAATTTTATTATAAAAAATTTCAATAGAGCCTTCAACTTTGATTCAAAAACATTTCACCAATCTAATGAACTTAAGACTTTCCCATTAATTTATAAAATTTATTATTTTTTTAACAAATTACCCGTCACGGAAAACCCACACGATTTACCTTGAATCGCTGCATTTTCATATCGTAAACAATCGGTAACATCCTAAAATTGAATTTATTCACCGAAACAATCCGAATCCCAGAACCACGAAACGATTCGTGATTTATTCACAATTATCTCATCATGACTAACCTTGAATAGTCACATATCGCACACATGGTTCTCTTTGAATTTCGACGAACATCCAACGTATCTCGACGTCATACATCAAAACGAACAATATCGTTCGAAGTTCTGTAACATTGGCGATAGTACTGTTGCCGTCGTCATTGAAAATCTCCGAGAAGACAACTTCCTAGTGTCGGCTCCAATGCGAAAAACGAACGTACGATTGTCGTAATTGCGTGTCAAGAGTTCATCGTCCAAAAAATTTTTTTAGCGATAACCTTCGGTTCGGTCGCCGGAGTATGTGCGCTGTGAATTATTCAATTGTGTATCGATATTCGCGGTTGATGATGATGATTTTTTTTTTTTTGGTTAAATGTGAAAGCGATAACACCTCCGATGACCCACATGTGTCTAGTAGAAATGGGAAGTGTTGTGAAAAGCTTGTGTGGAACGGCGTTTCAAACTTTTCAAGTTGAAATGTTTTGAGTTTCGTTGTTTATGGCGCCGATTATTCAATATTGACACTGTGCACTTTCCGGATGAAGCGAAAATGTGCGAAACTAATATTTTGTTATAGATGTGTTAAGTCAAATATGCGAATTCGTAGAAATTTGATTGAGTTCAAATATTTTTTTAAAAATAACACGTAATTTTGAAAGATGCGAACGCTTTCTTTCCCTAACTCCAAGAACCCCCAGAGTTCGTATTACAAAGGATCCATAGATCGACTCAAATCTGATCCAGTGGCTTGCACGTTTTTGAATTCTTATTTTATTTTTTTCCATAAAAATATATAGTTTAATTCGATTCGATTTTATTTTATTGGATTAGTACGAAACATAACGTTTGAGAATTAATTTATGATACGTCGTTTCGTTACATCGCATACGCGAATCGATTTGCAATGCGCGTCGTAAAGAAACGAGCCAAAATTTCAAACTGGTTTAAATTCATAACGGCAAAACGGGCGACCTTGAAATTTCTAAGAGAATAAACTCTCAGCGTTAGAAGAGGAAGCGAATTGGTGTATAATATCATTATAATAATATATTTAATCGCATTTTTGGCTCCGAAGGACGAATCGTTCGCTTTTATGCCGGCGAAGAGAAGGAGATTCGGTCGAAGGCGAAATTTTCTGATTCCAATCCGAATATATATGAGAATTGTTTCATTATTGTATTATTAAAAATATGTATGAATCGATCAACAAAAATTGTTTGATTGAATATAATTTTTTGTATTTTTTTTATTTGTTGTCTATCTTGAACATTTCTCATTCAGTATATTCTGATTTGATTCAATTCGTATTATATAATCATTCAAATATTCTGTCTTCATTGTATCATTTTAAAAATCACATGTCTATTTATTACACCTTTCATTCAATTTGTTAAATTTCCATTTTTATTAATCTGACCCTTAGTATCAATTATGTGTTTTTTTTTTTTGTTAATCTTCAAATTGATTAGAAATAAATAAATAAATAACCGTTCAACGATTCAAATTAAATTTACTACCGATTCAAAATCAAAACTAACATGCCAAATTTATCGTACTATAATAAATTTTTGATAAAACTTTCTTCATCAACGTACATAAACAATCCAGTAGCTTCGCATACAAAGATTCGTAATTTCAGTCCGTGGAGCAATTTATTTGTTTTCTCCCAGGAACCGGCAGAATGAATGATTTTGGCCGTAGGATAAATTCCGTGAGGATTTTTTCGCTCCAATCACGGGTGGGCACTGGCTGTTTTGTTGCTTCGAAAAACATATGCTACCCCACGTCCGTTTTTTCCCAGAAACTCGGTATTTACCCACTGCCGAGGAATATCAGCTTCATCCAACGACCCGCGGCGCACAAACACACCACCGCTTTCAATCTTAACACGCCAAGCACCTCTGTCATGTGTCAGGTTTTTAAATTGTGAAAATGATGGTGTTTACTGTTGTTGATGAGAAAATGTTCGCGTTGATTGTGTATCTTATTGGAAAAATTATATCTTTTATCTAGGATCGATTCTTGTTAGATACGTGTAGAATGTTGTGATTGAAAATTTTTGTGTGTATTTACTTGAAATTGATTAGTTGAAAATGTTTTCTATTCTAGTTTTTATTAGTACTTTCATATGACGTCAATTGAATTATTTTTATTCGAATAATTAATGGTAATCCTCTGGAAATGCTAATGTTATGAAATATATTAAAAATTAATATATACATAGTAAATGTGTTATATGAAGCGAGTGAAATATTTTGTCAAAAATCGTAATCGAAACTTTAATACTTTTATTTATTTCATAGATATTCATATGAATGATACAAAATTGTATCTAAAAATAGATAAAATAACATCTGTACTAACAAAATTTTGTTTCATCTAATAGAGTTTTACTTAAAATATTTTTCTCTAATTCGGATAAACAACCAAGGAAAAACAAATTTCATTTACATATGCAACAGGGAACAAAAAAACGTTTTTGGATTTTATCCAAAAACTATTCGCACTTTCAAACAAATATCTATATCAATTTAATGATTTTTTTTACAAAAATAATCGTATTTGATATACACATATTTTTTCTCTTTTTTTTTATCCCTTAATCAAAAATACGCCATTACGGGGAGCTTATATAAATATCTATTATAAAACATAACTCTGAAAGAATTTGAAAATTATCATTAACAAAATAATTTTAAATTAATACTACAATATCATATTCATCTATTGACCTCGTCATACATCAATTCAATCAAATTTTCTTAAAAAAAAAATCAAAACAAAATCCAAACTAGCACTTAACGTGTTAAAACCGAACCACGTTGCATCCAAACGAACCGGGGATGCACATAAGTTGCATAGACGTCGCTTTTGTATGCGTGCACGTGCATCTCACACAAAAACTACCTGAACTTTCGGGGTGCATACCCCAAAAAACGACTGAGAAGCATTCGGTGACGTTGCAGGAATGCACCCAGCCCGGACTTGGACATTGTTTCATCCCCGGCTCTAGAAATCGGTTCGAAAAGTGCAGAATGCGTTTCTGAGAAGTGCAGATAATGTTTCAGGGTAAAGTGCATTTGAAACAATACGGCTTTTCAGTCAATAGAGTATTGACGTCTGTTAAACGGTTTTGTCTGTGTTTGCTTTGTGTGTCTTGTAATGCAAATGGTAAATTATATTTAGAGGCCGTCAAATGTCGAAGTAATCTTTTTTGGCTCGTATTGTAAATATATCAGTTAATTAATCTACGCTTATTGACGCCTCTCGGAGTGACGTTCACTCTGTGTTTTTTGCATGTAAACGATTGGTTAATTTTCGAATCTCTCACATCTTAATTTTAACGTGGAATTTAACGCAGTCGATTGTTTTTATTAAACATTCTCTTGTGTGTGTTTTGGAAATGGAAATCTAATAATACGAGTCTTGAAAGCTTTTTTTATTATTATTTTACAACGCGGAAAGGGTTACGTGCAATTAAAATGCACCGGCACGCTTTTACCCAAAAGTAAATATTTTCAAAAGAAATATGAAAATAAGATCGACGATGCGATTATGTTTCTATACTCCTTTATAAAACGATGCCGCTTTCTATACGACTATAAAAATAATAAATTTTAATAACCCGAAAGTGATAGTGTTCCTTCATAGAAAGGATTCACAGACATCAATAAGGAAGTACGATGAAAAAACTGAAAGCAAATCCACAAAAAAAATCGTCCAACAATGAAATAAGGAACATCCCCGAAACCGAAAGTAAAACATCATTTTTTGTCAACAACTACGTACACAATTGCCGAGGACTATTTAAAAAACCATTTAATGACACGTTTTATA
Organism: Hydropsyche betteni; assembly: GCA_028571205.2. Classification (NCBI taxonomy): domain Eukaryota; kingdom Metazoa; phylum Arthropoda; class Insecta; order Trichoptera; family Hydropsychidae; genus Hydropsyche; species Hydropsyche betteni. The sequence continues at coordinate 2,097,033 of JAOXNN020000020.1, read as the reverse complement.
ACCACTTTCGATCTCTTGCGCCCAGTTGTTAAATGGGCGCCCGGGCAAAAAAGTCTCAGAATAAATGCACGAAAAGCAAAAAATTCGAATGGGAAAAAAATCGTACGAGTAAAAACCGACTAAGCAGACGATACTACACGTAGTAAAGGAAAACAATATTTGAATAAAAAATATATGTGGGTAAAGAAGAGGAAAGGTAAGACCGGTAGGTGCTTGTCCACTTTTTGCTACGCGTTTTTATTCCGTTCGCTTTTAATATATTTTTTTTTCACGGGACCCCGAGACGCAAGAAATCCTTTGCGTAATAAATATTTGTATAATACTCGCCGGGAGAAAAAATACTTGTAAAAAATGGGTCATTCACGTCGATTTTTTGCCACCCCAGTGCCGCTTCCGTAAGGAAAGGGTGCCTTTTTCCCGGTTTAATCGTATTTTTTCATATTATTTGATTTTTTTGGTCACATGTAGGAAGTCGAGGGTGAATGGTTTTATGTATGTGGGAGGCTGGCGCTTAGGACCTCGTGTAGAAGCAGGTATCCAGCATTTATAAGCATCACAGGAAGTGGTACATTTGTAAATTTACAAGTGGCACCCATTACACAGAAGAGTGCATGTTGTCCTTGTATAAAAGCTTTTTTCCCTTTCATAAAGTTTTGAATGCACCTCGGTGATTCTCAAAGTAAGAACGAATTGGCCCAATTTGTAAAATTTAACTATCCGTAGATAGCCATCGAATTGTGTCATGTTCAGAATATATTATATTAGAATAATTCTCGAAATTGAATAAATGGAATGTTCTTGTCGTCAAGATTGCGAGTTTTGAGTTGTTCAGGTACAACGTGCATTCAATGCTTTCGTTTTCACTTTTATGACGACACGCTAATAAAAGCTAATGGCCCAAATTGGGTCATCGCGTTATCCTCCCTTTTGACGAATTTCAAAGAAAATTGAAAGGCGGCAAAAGCACAAATAACAAACAATACATTGTTGCTGGAAAACAACGCCGAATATTTTCGGGCAATTACGACGCGTTTCAATTGTTGACTTTTACTTTCAAAGATGTGTCGATAATAAATCAAGAATTCTATGAGCCGGAGTCGATTTTACAGCACCGCAATATTGGAGCAATATTTCGAAAATTAGAAGGGTGGCTACATAGCCTACATTTTTTTTGGTTGTCGTAAATATTTTTTTTTTCTAGTTGGGGTTGAAATGCACAAACCCGACACACTTGCAATAACGCCTATTACACTTGTTGCTTTTGATCTATTGTGCAATATACGTATCTAAAGGTCTAATCAAAAAAGCAGGTTACTGCATTACCATAACTTTTTAATACATCGATTTTTGTATAATTGAATTTTGATATGTTTTCAATGCAGGGGAAGATATTTTTTTATTACCTCTTTTGATAATGTTACTTAAGTATTGAATAGGGTGGTCAAGATATAGAAGGGTTAGCTATACATTTTTTTTCATCGAAGAAAGAATCAAATTATTCAATAGTAATAAAAATTATTTGCAATAAATGACAAGAACCGAAACTATGTGGATCAAGCGAGTCCCTCACCATCCTTAAAAATTCAATATGAAATCGGGCACGTAGCAACAACCGATATTTTCCCTATAATATAAAATAACATTCACATATGTTTCGAAGGGCGTCGCGAGCTCCACTGACCTCAAAATGTGTGTTTCTAGCCCCCGGTATATGTATATACGTTGAGTTAATTTTAGCCCACCCCCGGTCTAACATTGCCAAGGCCAAGGCTATATCCATATACGAAAATATCGATCTGGCGAAAAAACCCCTCGAGAAAAACATGCCGATGGAGGCCTCCAACCCCTTACTCCTCAGCATGGTACAGAGGTACACAACCGGCGTGACCCACAAAAATTTGAGGACGATAGAAAATAATCGATGATTTAGTATTGTTATATATATAGTATTTTCATAGAAGTATTCTTCTTACATTTCTATATAAAAATCAATAAATTAAAAAAAATAGTCAATGAAAATTGTATGTTTCGTTTGGTATAGAAAATTGGGGTTTTTGAAATTTCAAGTGTTGAAATATAAAAAGTTGATTATCTCTGACTTATAGCCTCCCTTTTCGTCCCGCGTGTCGCACAACTTTCCCCCTCATCCTGGGCTCGCGGAAAATTCGCAAAAAAACGAGGAAAACTCCTCGGGAAAACTTTGGCGTGGCCCACACAAGTTTCTCCTTATAAATTCCATTACGTTCGAGAGAAATTTCGCATTCGAATATTTATGCATACTTTTTTTTTCACAAACGATCAATGACACATACGTAATTTGTTTAATTTAATTGCGCATGATAATTGCATTTTCAATCAAAATCACAAAAATTTCGTACTTCGTATCAATTAACATTTCGCATGAATGCAATTTGCAAAAGTCCATTCAATATTCAATACAACGTAACCTAAAAATCCCAATTTTATATTAAAAAAAAATGATTAAATACCTAAGCCGACATCGAATAATTTTTCATAATGAATTCTTATGCAATTTTATATAATAGGTATGATCTAATTAACCTCTAATGAACATAAAAAAATCCGTTCGAATCCAAACGACAATCGATTCATCAAATTACGAAAGCTCTAATTAGATTCATTTTTTTTATATACAAAAAACTTCGATCTTTCGATTCTTCAAAACAATCCCACCAAAACCCGAATATATAATCGAAAAAATAACGTGTCCCGACCGGCTATCGATTACCGCGGGCAAGAGAGGGCCGTCCGTGAATCCACCGAAAAATTGCTACCGGCCCGCTCGAAGCAAATCGCGCTCATCCCTCTCCAACACAGAGCCTTTTTTTCCCACACACACACCCCCGGCAACACTGTCGTCAATTAAAAAATATCCCCCAACTCCCTGGTTAGCTCCCGGGCCCGCGGACGGGAGAAATTTGTAGGCGCGAACCCCAAGATGTTCATAATACATTAGCTCTTTTAAAAAAGTCCCGATACGGGACGACGCTCGCAAACCCTCCGCGTCCCTGTCCCGTTTTTTACCCGTCCCGGTTGGTGGGAGAGAGACCGCGAAAGGGACTCCTATGTGTGAGTGTTATTGCCGTTCCTCTGTGTTGGTCCGGGCCTGCGGGACGGGGGCAGAGAGGGGAAAAAAAAGAACGATAAAAATGGAACGGCGCTTTAAAAAAACAGGGGTGGCCGCCGGGACAGGGACGCGGGATACGGGACAGCGTGGTTTTCATCCCGGTCTACCACCCCTCGGAATTGGTATCGGAGCGGGGAGGCCGCCGGAGCATTTTTTTCGCGTCTCTTCAAGAGAAATGGTACACCAGACTCTGCCGCGAATAATATGTGTATTTTTTTTTTTGTGTAGTTTTTTTCGCACTATTATCTATGCTGGTCAGTGATAAAAATGGGATTGTTGGTATGTTGGTGGGCCAGTGGAGCAAACTTGTGGATGTCGGTCAAGTGGGCTGGCGCAGGGATGCGTGTTTGACCTTTGGGCTACGGTTTTGTAATCGATGAGTCGGATTGGGTGTGTTTTCGGATTCTAGTTTTTTAGTGTCGTGCGTGATTTTCGTATATGGAGGGTTGATGATTGAAAGGGTGGCGTTTAATGAATGGTTACACCGGACTAACTGGGTTTAATGAACTTATTAAAACACTTTCATCGCACCCTAAAAAAATTAATGACCCAATGCACAATTTTGAATCTAATCACTGCACGGTGTCCCATAAACTTCGCAACACTAAAAAAACACTAGCAATAAGTCGAATCACGCTAACAATTCAATTTAATTTTCACAATGCGATAAAACAAACCATGCGAGCCGAATCGTTGTCAGATGCGGATTCCCCTATAATAATTTTCGATACGCTCAGAGGCACGTACATTTTTTTCGGCGCATTATTTTCACGTTTTGGACGAAATTAATTTGTTTTGACTCGAAATACCCACGGCGAAAACAGAAGACACAAAAAGCACACCGATAATAACACGCCGACAATATATTGCCGGCTCGTAATACGATTACCGATTTCGATACGAACGTGAAAAAACGGCGAGCGGCCTTGACAGTGCTGCAAAAGAATCGTATTATGTTATGTTTATTGGTTTTCCGATTACCTCATTGCAACACATACACACACCTGTCCTCGGAGCGGCGATCGAAAAACGCACGGAAATATGCAATAATTGCGGCGTCGAATTGGAAATCATCGCCGTGATCTACGATCTGGCGATAAGGCGGATAGATCCTTGAGACACGATCACGTGCAGACACGGTCTTTTGGCCATATTTGAGTATTTGTGTTTGGAATGGATTTTGTTTCGGAAAATCGAAAAAATAAATATGAATCGGGTCTATTTTCGATTTTGATAGAGATGATCGTAGCCGTAGTGCTATGGTTTTAAAATTAAACAGATGATATAATTTGTATTGAATTACTTCATGTTATTTTATTGAAATGTCGATTGAATAAATTTGATATTTTGTTTTTAAATTGATCATCTTTAGAAAATTGATTACATTTTAGAAAACAGAAAAGTGATCATATTCTTATTTCAGAATGTTATCTGATCTTTAGGCCTTAATTTATTTTTAAACAATTTTTTTTAGATTTATGATCAATTTCATTTCTAATTCCCACGTTCAGCTACTAAGAACTGATAACAATTTAAAAAAAAACTCATCCTTTTCTTTATATTTTATATTACATTGATCGAACAAAATTATTATAATTAGATTTATATACTTTTGATCATATGATCAAATTAATCTAACAAATTAACCATCAACTCACTTGATCATTCCAATCGATAATAAATCCGAACAAAATAACATTTTTCATTAAAAAATCATCAAACGAAGCCTGCGGAAGCGCCTCGTTGTACAATATATTTTGGTAATTTGTATGTGTGTCCACTTTAATCATACCCGGTAGCCTTTCTCTATTCGCTGACATGGACATGGCGCTCGCTTGGACACACATTTGAATCGAATGCCCAGATTTGGTTTCTGACTTTCATGGCCATTCATTCGCATGAAAGGCTCGATCGATCGAGTCGCCTTAAATTTTGATACAGTCGAATAATGCCCATCGAATCCAATTTCGTCGGTCCAGTTTCACAGTTCTCGTCTGTCGATTTCTCGAAATTTCAAACGGTGTACATACTTCATTGTGATCGAAGAACGTGTCCGTAAAAAAGTTAATATAAAAGATTTTTTTTTATAATGAGCGATCCTTGTTTGGATAACGAATACACGTGTTTTATCAAAAGCATTACATAATTATGTGACCTTATGATTTTTTTTTATTGAGTATAATTTGTGTCAATTATCAAAACATTTGTCATATACAATGTAATCCATCTCAATTTGCATTCTCATTTATATCGAATATAAATAATCGATATTTTCGTATTACTTTATATTACGTTATATGAGTCATATATTCAACCTTGGAAAATTTTGCAAATCATAACGATTATAAAATCAAATAAACTCGGCAATTATACATCATCCTTGATAATATTCTTGCAGCATCATATTCCACCATTCAAACCATGAAAACCCATTCAAATCGACCCCGCACCATAGAAATCGACCCTCAACTACCCCCTCACATCTTTGCAAAACCCAACACTGCGAAATGACCGTTATGCCAGCACATCTGATAGGAACAAAGAATCTCTCTCTCGTCCAGTAATTGGATAGGAACCGGCCTAACTGTTAGAATTTGATCGGTCGTCAAAAACGCGAAGTGTCTTGCGCATATTTAATTAAGCCGTCCTGTACGGCTTCGGAAAAAAATGGCATAGCATAATAGAAGACAAAAACTTAATTTCTCGGTATCGAAAAACTCGATCTGGCCCGGCCGAGATGAACCGAAACGTGTAACGAGCAAAAAAATTTGTATACACGCCAATGAGCGACTTTCGATAAGTTTTAATTAGCACTCGAGTATTTAGCACGAATCCTTCTAGTGGGGGCACTGTTTGTACAATTAACATCCAGATATCTTATGAATGTTTTTTTTAACTTTTTACGACAACTTTTCAAGTGTCGTATATGATTATGAAAAAAATATGTTTCAATTAGATAGTATAATATCAGGATTATAATCCTGGGCTTCCGTGTAAATATTCGATCTAAAAATCCAAGGATTAGTTATAGATATGATTGATGTATTCTAGATTTACTATGAATCAGATGTGACTAATTCAAGGATTTTGGGATCAAATTTTCGTCTGGGAGCCCGAAATTATGTATTTTTTTTTAATTTTGAACATTGTTGCAAAATTTTGTATGGCATTGATGATGTGATTATTTAAATTTGCTTAAAATAATTATATCAGTATTTTTTTTAAATTATCTTTTATCAGTTTTATAATTGACATCTGACCCAATATAATGGCGATTTGATTTTAAGATATTTTTGATAATAAATCAGTTACACCAATTATCTGCAAGATTTGCTAGATTATGATATTTATTAGACTTCGGATTCTTCAACGTCAGTCTCGAATTTCGTGAAATAATATTTTGGGGAGTTGATGTTTCGGGCATAGGTCAGCCACGATCATTAAGGAATTCTCAGAATTTTTACCTCGTGTTTAAGGTGACCGAGCGTGAGTGAAGTTCGTCAATGAAGACGGATTCGCATTCAACGTGTAATTTATTTAGATGACGTCATTGCGATTGTTAAGCAGAACTCACAACTGAATCCTCACAGGATTCCAATTTGGATTTCCGAAGTTTTTACTCGATCATGCGAATGAAATCTTCCGGGCAGCTTACTCATTTCCGGAGAATTGAAAATTTAGTGTCTGTTCTGTCCTAAATTGGATACGTTCTTGGAAAATCATCTTTTGTGTTACTCGTTCGGCAAATGGAATATCACTGGTCAAAATTTTATATTTTCCTTAAAAAGATAATCGAATTTTAGTAGTCCGATAAAAAAAATGTTATCTGTAATCTGTAGTACATAATCTTCCGTTCGGAGGTCGACCTTGCAAAGAAATCACAATGACGTATCAATAGGAACACCGCGTGTTCTGATTTATCTTTGTAAAATTCTTTTAATTAACTTCTGTTCAGATTAAATATTTTATTATTTCATGTATGCAGTACATGTTCGTTGCGCGAGCATTATTTTATCTGTATGGAAATCAAAAATTGAGTATATTTTTAGTTTCGAATGCGATTTATCTATGAAAAACCATATCAATGTACATAATATTTAAAATTAGAATGAGTGCATTTAAACCTTGAATAAATGTTTGACTTTTTTCTCGTATTACATCGAAAACACCAGCGTCAACATATTATGTTTCATCATCATCAGATCTTCACAGTCCTTTTGCTATTCCAGTGTATCTCAAGTAATTCCCATCCGAATATTTTTTTGATTACACTCGTCCATCATCATACAAAGCTTAACTACAAGAAGATACCAACAAAATCTTGAAAATTCTCTAATGTACCAAAAATGGTTTTTGACTATTGGTATATTCTTATTATCAAACCACCTATTTATTTATTGCTAAACTTAAGCGATCGGTAGAAATTGATGTCTTCGATATTTCAAAAACACAACCTGTATAAATATAAACTGCAAGACGAGACTATTTCATACGACTATACGTTCGATCATATTCCCATATTACGTGCGTCTATTTATTATGTAGTAATAAGAAACTGTTCAAAAAATTTGAAAATCGAAAAAAAACTTTTATCAAATGATATCATGATCATAACCGATCTCAAATAGGTATCGATTCATAAATGATCATCAAATACAAACTATTGATCTCGACAAGTACAAATTACATACCGATAAGGGGGTAAATCAAAAAATTCGAAAATCGAATAAAACTTTTGATCTCGGAACATCATGATCCCAAATAGGTATAGATTCACAAATGATTAAAAAACAGCAACTGTTGATCTCGACAAGAACCAATTGCATGTCGATAAGAGGGCGATTCAAAATTTCTAAAATCGAATAAAACTTTTGTCAAATGATCTCACGACATCATGATCCCAAATAGGTAAAGATTCACAAATGATCATAACACACAAACTGTTGATCTCGACAAGAACCAATTGCATACTGATAAGAGGGCAATTCAAAATTTCTAAAATCGAATAAAACTTTTGTCAAATGATCTCAGGACATCATGATCCCAAATAGGTATCGATTCACAAATGATCATCAAACAAAAACTGTTGATCTCGACAAGAACCAAATTACATACCGATAAGAGGACAATTCAAAATTTCTAAAATCGAATAAACTTTTGTCAAATGATCTCAGGACATCATGATCCCAAATAGGTATCGATTCACAAATGATCATAAAACAAAATGTTGATCTCGACAAGAACCAAATTACATACCGATAAGAGGACGATTCAAAATTTCTAAAATCGAATAAAACTTTTGTCAAATGATCTCAGGAAATCATGATCCCAAATAGGTATCGATTCACAAATGATCATCAAACACAAACTGTTGATCTCGGCAAGAATCACCTGTGGCCCACGCGCATGCAGCGGGGGTGTCACAGACGCCGAAACCTACCCCACACAACGGCGGGGTTGCACGCGGGGAGGGCGGGGGTGGGGGGTTATTATGCAACGGGCGCGCATCTTGCGTTCGCGCACGCACACTTGGCCGAAGAACGGGCACCAGCCAGCCAGCTCACGAAAAAAATCAATCGGCGGTGTGTTGTGGCGCGTCGCGGACACACAGACGCGCACACGCACGTGATAATTATTATGGAACGACGACGGAAAAAAAAGAGATGGAGGCACACCGCCACCACCGCCACCGGCCACCACTACCAACGTAGCGGCGCGCGCGTCGCCTCTACGAAATTTGGCCGCGACAGATGCTTGTATTGGCGGGACTGCGGTCCGTTCGAGTTTCGAAAATGGTCGAATTTTGAAAATGGATTTTTATGTGTTCAATCACTTATGTATTACAAGAGCACGCGTGGTCTCAACGATTGAATGCAATCAACACGCTTTTTGTATATTCGCAAAATTTTTGGACCTGTGATAGATAATAATCTGGGTACTTCAGTAATTAATAAAAAAATATTGAAAATTAAAAGTGTGTATGAGGTTGTTATAAAGTTGTTTTATTATGTGAATTTTTGGTGGGAAAAGTTTTGGACCAGATCTTTGATACTAATTGAAGAGATTTTATCCTGCAATGAATAACTAATAGATTGATATTGATGATAATATGTACGTCTGTTTACATATTTTTTTAGGAAGGGGTCAAAATGGAACCATTTTTTATGTATGCGATACAAATATGCTGTTGTTTATTTATTTGTAGTATAAAATATGTATGAATTCTAGGTTTTTAAAAAAAATATTCAAATATATCGCATCATCGATATTCACTGTAGGACAAGGTCTTATCAAACAAATGTGATAGTTTAAGCTATAAAATTTAAAAATTTAAAACAAAACCAAAACCCATCATCACCACAGCGGCGATAACACACGAATTCATCCAATTCATCATACCACACCGAATTCGAACACGCCCGCACGACACAAGAGTTGGCAACATCGGCTAGCGCTCTAGCGGGCTCACCAACACTCGCATAAATACCCCGGCGAGTTAAAAACGCGACACGCGAAAAAAATGTTTGTGTGCGACTCAATGGGCGCGATTTGAATGAGAGCCCGCGCTTCGAAGTCGCAACAGAGACACGCCCGGCCGAACGGGTGCGAGCGAGACGACCGCACGTTTCCCGCTCCGCCTTCGAAGCGGAGCCTCCCTTGGTGTTGGTGCGTCGGTGTGTTTTCGGCGGGCCCCTCACTGGTGGTGGTCGTTTTTTTTCGCGTGTGTTGGTTCCGGGCCCCGGTGAGGTTTTTTCTAAACACATTTTGGAAATCAGTCTGGTTTTTGCCGCGGCGGCGCGCGCTGCCGGACGCGCACCGTGTTTTTTCGCGTGCGGCAACACTCGACGCGACGCCAAACATAACCAAACGCACGTCTAATATAGCACAATAGGGCACATTATCGCGCTTTTGCACCCCCACCCCCTAATTAATTCGCTCTTCCCGGGTGTTTATACGCCCCCCCCCCGTGACTCCTACGCGACCCCTTCGCGCCCCCCCCCGGACCCGGCGCCCCCAAGAAAAAATAAACACGTGCTCTCCAGAAAAGTACTATTATCGAAAAGGTATTGAAATTGAAAAAAAAAAATAATTTGGAAGTCGCATCGTGTCGAACGTTTTTAAAGTGTTTATTGTTGTATTTTTTGAAAATTCGACAAGTGTCCGATCTCGTTGTCTATTTTCAAGGTTATGGTCTCGAATTCGGCGATGGACGGCCGCGCGAGAATTTTCGAAAAATTTGAATGTTTGTTTACCGCGCGTGTGCTCGCGCGGCAGACGCTGCGGTGACAAGTGCAAGTGTTTACGGCTCTGAAAAAAATTCGTATCGATTTTTAATGAGGGTGCGTTATAACGAGAGCCACCCCCAATGCGCGCGTTTTTTGTGTGATACCCTTTTTTTTCATTCGAAATTAAAAAATATATATATATATTTTTTACGTGTGACAATTCGGATGTGGTTTCGTGGCATCGTTGGCGCGTCGTGATAATTCGCGTTAATTTTTATAATGAAAATTCATCGATTCAATCTATGTTATATTTTTTATTTTTTTGAAAAATTACCGACGTTAATTACGTATAAATAATGTTGAAAAAATTCGTTATCGCGATCGCGATTTACTGTTTTAAAATCGCCAAGTTTTTATAATGTATGCAATTTTCCGTGTGTACAAGTTATTATTACGTGCAAAATTCAAATATGTACCGCATAATGTAACGCAACTAGTGATTTTTTGACCGTAAAATGTAATGAGGAATGTGTTCTTCTCTCGTGCACTTGGCCTTGAAAGCGTTTCGTCGATATTTCGTCTTTTTGTGTGCAAAATTAAAATTATGCAACGTTGAATCATCGCGAAAGGGTGATTTATTTCGGGACCCCACGCTTTTGTTTTATTAGCATAATCTCGCGGATCGAACGCCGTTTTAGTAAGAAAATCAAAATTTATTTCACGGTTATGCAACTAAAGTGTATTTCACGCCACATTTCGTTGGTAGCTCTCGATTTGTAAAAGAGCACGACTTATCCGGATTTCGTCTTGGTGTATTTTTTTTCGATTTTGGTAGACATATCGCGTTTTTATTACCATTTTCTAGTCACTGTTCATTCACTCCTCTAAATAATTTTGTTTGCATCGGTCACGGTCCGGAGCAGCCGAAAATTTCGTTACACAATAAAAAACTTCGTCGATCAAAACGCTGGAAGAGTTGCCGGGTTTTGATATGGATACACGTTGGATCGGCTCAGATTATTGAGAACGATGTAATTTTTTTTTACATAGATAAGCGGTATCGGTGTCTCGTATCTGGATACGATTGTAATTATAATTTGTCCGATTCTTTTTTCTGTAATTCGAAACGGATGTTTGCAATTTCTATCTTTTGACAATAAACGCTTTTGCGCGGTTCATGTTCGAAAAATGTGAAATTCTATCGCAAATGGTGAACGCATTCGTTGCAGTTGCGACTTCCAAATTTGTTTATTAATTTATATTTTTTTGTTTCAAAATTATAAAATCAGTTTTTTTTTCTATGAAATAGTGCCCTTTGAGGATGTGAATAAATAATTAAAAAACATTGAACTGAATTTACTGTGCGTATTTAAAACTTTCCGAGTGAAAATTTATCGATAATACAATTATGAAGAAAAATCCAACGAATCATAAGAAGATATACGAAAAGTTACAATTTTGAAGTTATGATAATAAGATCGTATCAAGACTTTAGAAAATACTTCACGAAGATGACCTGATGAAGGAACGTTTTAAAAATTTTTAATAAAATAAATATAAATATTTTTTAAAATAAAAAAAAAAACAAAACGAAACTTGCTCAAATATATTTTTTACACTTAACGTTTAGCCGATAATCGATTTTTTAAATTTTAAACTAGTGATATTTTCCAAAATATTTTTGTTACCATAAATCTAATTATATGTTTAAATATATATTATAAAACAAATTGCCTTAAATATTAATACGTACAGTGATTAGTTTAATATTAAAATCATCGAATTAACTTTAAACATAAAAAAAGAAAATATTTGATACTCATAGTTTGTATAAAGTATATAAAAAACATTTTTCAAGAAAGTGGAAGAACCGTTGTCAGCGACCATAAGTAAACTTTGGGAAACGCGCGTTCCAACACAACAATTAACCCTCCAGCTTAGAATGGAGGGTAGGACTATCGAGTACAGACCTGACGGTGGTGGTCTCGACTATCACCATTCCCCGCTGATGGCCGAAATACCTGTAGGCGAAAACTACACCCACATCCACCGCTCCATAGAACACCTCAGATCTATGGGGAGCGGAATGTTAGATCCCCAAAGAGGTCTGGGCGTCACCGACCTCAGAAGGTACGATCTGCACCAGCAGCAGGATCTCCATCACGACAGAGACAACAAACCAGGCACCGTTTTGAAGTTCAACGACTACAAAGGGTCGATCCACGATCTGAGGAGCCAGGAGAACGGAGACCTGCCCCATAGAGCTGGAGGATCCGACGACCAAGGGCAGGCCAGCATCAAGGGCTACAGTGCTCCGTCTACACCGCTGTCGGAAAACGGACAGAACATACAGGACGAAAAGGTTTGGATTTTCAAATTGTACGCATTCGATATTGGGTTGATGTTGTTAATAAAGATCGATGTTTCGTCTTATCGTGCGAGTTTTTTTATCATTGCGATAGTACTTTTCCGCCGCATCTATGCTCGAATTTGAATTTACCGAAACGGTAACTTTTCGGCGTTATCGCCCGCTGCATATACATACGCGCTCAGAAGTTTTTTTTATTATTATCATCAGTCAAATAAACGATCATTCTGCAAAAATTAAGTAGCCGACGTGTGTATCGAAATACAATCTAAAATCCATTCAGATTGAGCGGTTGTCCCATAAAGCATATATCTGAAGAACCATCATCGTATTTTATTACCGGTCAATTTAACAATTTTTATAGAACCTCACGTTAGAACGGCGAAAAAAGCAGCCAGTGTAATCTTTTGACCCGACCCACTAAATAACGCCTATGGACCGGTTGGTTCACTAGCAAAAGATGCAAAAATGCTCAACGCCAAACGGAACGTTGCGCCGATTTCACCATGGCGAAATTCTGCCAAAATTCCTTCCCCGAAACGCACATTTTCCCCACACCATAAGATATATAACCCCGTATCGATAAGGCGGACTATGCGCGTGTGCGCGTCCCTATCGTTTTTACACGTGTTCCCTTCGCACACGCGAATGCGAATTTCTCCGTCGTCCCTTCTCTTCCTTCTTCTTCCCTTTTATCCTTAAACTTGGCACGTTGACCTTGGCTTATATACCGGAGAGTTTTGTGTGTAACGTTTTCGCGAGTGCGCGCACACTCACACGTGGTGTGCGACTTACATAACCCGTCTCTCATTCTATCGACTTTTGAATTATGTATTCCGATGGCGTCCAATCTCATTTTCGGTACGTTGCGTTGATTCGTCTAATTATCGAGGCTCGTCGTATTGATTGGCCCCTTTCATCGAAATTGTCTCGTGTTAAACTCGGTAATTGGATAGGGTTTTGAAAAGTGTGATGTTTTTGTTGGAAAAAAGTTATGCTCGGTTTTTTGGTGCATTGCACACGAAATAGTCTGGGTGCGTTATCTTTTTATCTGCGAGATTCGACTTTGTGTTCCCAACATTCTCGTACAATGTAATAGCGCATACACAACACATGCGTCCGCGTATTCGAATTAGCTAATTTGAGCGCGCTCTTTTTTTTTTGTGTTTCGACGAGATGTTGCGAAACGTGACGTTGTCGAATTTACACTCCGCGAGCGACAATTGTGACGAACCTGATTTCGATCGGATTTTATTCGTTTTTGATAGAATTTGGCCGGCGAGCGTACGCCACTGATTTCCATGAGTGTCCGTATGTCATTCGCGCACGTATTTGCTGATACATAATATATATCGTATGCTATATTTACATAAATGATACAATGGATTGATGTGTTCTGCTAATATTATTTAGGATGAGTGCGAGTTTTTTTTTGTAGCTTAAATTTTCAATATGTATTTTCAAATTTTCGTTGATGAATCGAAAGATTTGAGAATATCTTAAAATATTGTGGAAGCGTTCTATGTAGGTTATTGGATGTAAATTTTCACCCTCTTTTTAACCCTTTGAGGATGTCATTGAGATTTAATTTTATTTAAAAATAAAAATAAACCTCAATAAAATTTTGGTGTAAATTAATTTTCTTTTTGTACATCAGAATAAAAGGCTTCATAAATATTTCGGACAAAATGTTAATGAATTGTTTTCGTCACATTTGTCAGATTTTTTTCCATTTTAATAATAATTTGTCTGAACAAATTTATTATAATAATAAATCTGTGTGTAAACACAGTCATCAAAAATCTATATTTTTTGATAAAAACATCTTCCTTTTATATTCAGTGTATCACATACATATTCTAAATTTAATTTTATCGATTCATCAATTCTTCTGTTTTCTTCTACATTACACATCACATACATACAACTCCCATCCAATTAATAATACATTTCATACAAAATACTTGAGATTTCGCTCATTTTCGATCCAGACATCAGTTCAAAGAGCATAGGGTTACACTAGGTCCGGTCCGCGTCCGAATAATACATCACACAAAGGGACGGCATTTGAAAAAAAACCGGTAACTGGTTTCCCATACAATCTGGGCATTACTTATTCCGGTTTTTCGCTATCTGTTACAATAATAAAAAATAACGACCGCATATATAACGTGCATTTTGTGTGTACAAGCTATTACATTTGTCGGACGTTCATTTTGTCCAATGGAAGATGTAGTGCTCTTCAATCGTTCGGACTAATCCACTAATTGAACATGAGACATGTTTCTGAATGATAAAATCAATTTGATAGATGTCGTTCTAGTTTTAAAAACGGTATTAATTTCAATTGTGTTGGATGTTGTCGAGTTTTATTTGTAATTATGCAAATTCGCGGGTATTAATTGATTCATTTATTACAATTTTATCGAATGATACGTTTTAATCGTGTGATCATAATGTGGAAGATAGTCTATTTTTACGATTTTCATACTGCTCTTTTATTACGTACGTCGATAGAGATCAAATAATGATTTATAGCACATTTTTTTATCATACAATGAAAGACATATTTGAGTGCTATGTGGTATGATTTCGATTCCATCGTCAGATCGATTCATCTACTATTCACGTTACATGTAAGTGATAGATGAAAATAAAATCATGATCATGAGAAATTTTAAATAAATGCTCATGAAGATTAATATGGTTAAATAATACGCAAAATAATTTGGTAGACTGAATATGATTTGAATGATATGTAGTGATGATTTCAATTTATTATCAAAAAATATTGAAAATTGTAAACTTTGTAACTAGAAATTCGAATTAAAAAGAACTTTATTTAATATTTGACTATGTATCGATTTTGCATAAACTTTTATCCCACAATCGGCTAAAAAGCGAACTTTTGTCCCGTTTCGCTTTCTTCCACGCTTTTAGAAAGTACACAAAACATTAGCCCATAATCGAATTCCAAATTCGGCGAACAAATTGCACTTCTGTCGTACAACCATGTACGCAATCGTTAAGTATTAAAATTTTATTGCCGATATGGCGCGTTCTCATTGTATGCAAATCGCTAACGCTTCTTTACGGCTTTTTGCCTTGCTATTATTGCCGCCGGAGACTTTTTGTTGCCACGATGCTCTTCGGGCCTGAAAAAAAGTGTCAAATCTCAGATTGTCGAACTTTAGACGTCGCGTGTTTGTGAGATTCAGGCGAGGTCGCTCGTATAGGGCACGGCTTATCATAGAAGCTAAGGACAAAGTGCATGATGATGTTAGAAATTGGGTTTTTTTTTGTTGAAAAATTCAAATAGTAGTGAAGCACTTTGATGATATTTTCGGACTGGACGTAATAATGTTATGTGACATGGTACGTGATGTGTGGTCTTGTATTTTTACCACTTATCTATGTACTGAATTCCGATGCTATTACTTTTTAAATTTGTTTTTTTTTTTGTTCAGTAGGTAACCGTTTAAATTTAGATAAAGTATTTTAGATGTATGCAGTAGCGTTTGCAGAAGAAATTTTATTTAAAAATATATTCGTTATCATTATTGCAACTGTGCGATATTGGAATCTTAATAGTGTCGTACCATTACATTATCTTTATAAGTCTAGTAGATTTTTAAGATAATTTAAACATTAGTCAATATACTAGAAAATTTCACATATTTTAATATTCAAAAATGACACCATTATCATGACGTATTCTACAATTTCTGATATATTATTCACATCTGAAAAATTATTAAAATATATTTTTTCATACATTTTCACTATACGAAAACCCATTAAGCACCGCGCGAGCGTAAATAAACTATAAAACAATACGCTGTCGATGCGCGCAGATAAGATTGTCGGACGATTCTAATTGATACCGAAAAAATATGAAGGTCGTACTAATCGTGAAATCGAAAAAACCGTATAGAAATCGAAAACCAATAAAACAACGGGCATGTCCAGACGGAGCGCATATTTGTACTGGCACTACGCGCCGTGGCCTACATTCATCCATATATATTATTTTTTTCGCTCATTTACAATGTACATGAGGGATAAATTCACCATATGAATCGTGTTTCCACTGTATTTGTAAAGTAAAATCAGTACGAATTACATTATTTACGCTCGCGTTTCGATATATGTAAATAATAGTGATTGTGGGGCTATTATGTGCATACGAATTTTTCTTTGCAACCGGGCGAATAAGTCCTTGGACGAGAGGTGTCGAATTTAGAAAATGTTGGAGAATTTGTGATAGTTTCGATTTTTTATTGAAATGATTAGATATGTTTAGAAAGATTATGCTTTTTTTGTTGTGTGATTAAAAATGGGAAAAATCAAAGCGGTATTTAACTTTTTTATGATCATTTAAATCGAGTATCGGCAAACTCCGAGCCGTAGACTAAAAATTAAAATTATGTAAATAAATTTAGAGATTCTCACTAAAAAAAAACAGCGGATATATGCATTTTCTGAACTTATTGTTACAATTACAAAAGCGTTTTTCATTTGATATGAAATCTTTTGAATATCTTCTGGCAGCCCCTCTATTAGAAGTGATTGTTCTCCAAAATTATGTATTTTAGAAAATTTTACGTTATCAATACTATAGATTCAATCTATAAAAATCGAAAAAAAAATTTAAATTTTAAATAGAAAAGTTATATTTACTAATTTATTACAAAGTTAAGTTGTTTTGCTTAATGAGTTAAACAGTTCTTAGTTTTTTTTTTCATTATTGATTTGACACTTTTAAATATGTTCACGTCATCTTCGACATATTTGTTTATTAAAAAAAAACTGCCTATTAAACCTTGTGTCTTAGAGATGCCGTGGAGGAACCACTACTTCATTTTTTTTTTCCAGTATCCCAGCGGTTCCATTTCGACACCACTTCGATTTAAGCATTACCAGAGACATTTAGCGTCCGTTGGTAATTTTTATTATTTCGTTTATTTAATTTTTATTATTTCGTTATTACACTTTATGTCGCAATGGAACCGCTGGGACGCTGGCAAAAAAGTGGCGAAACGGTGGTCCCTCCTCGGCACCACTAGGACACAAAGCATCAAATTTCAATATCGAAATTTTCGCAACCCTACATCACAATTTCCACACACTGACTAAGCACTTTTACACAACCTTGAATCGACGCTTGAAAGAAATAATAGACATTTACAAACCCGACAAAAGTTTCCAAATTACAAACCACCTGATAACACAAACACTTCGAGGACACTCAAAAAGGGCCACGACCGATCCGAAAACCGAAAACCGAAATCCCGCCGCTCGTTCGCGCCCAAACTTCGAACGCCCGCGTCTCCCGCCAAAACGGCCCGAGGCCACAGCAGCCTCAGAATCCGCCATGATCTAGGACCGATGCGACTCGCGATTGAAGGCCACGACAGCCTTTCCTCGGCGGGTTCAATCGCACGGAGACGGACAACCTGCTGCGCACATGTGTTATTTAATAACTGCATGACCTTTGCGAGCGCACTTGAATAGATTCGGTTCGGACGTGTAAATATTGAGAATGTGGTCTTTCGTCGGATGGGTGTGCGTCGAGGGCTCTCGTCGTCGTATGTCGTGTGGAGGCTTTGTGTTCGATTTCGTGCGGTGGTGTCTTTTTGTAATCGAAGGTTCGGTTTGTGGAATCGATGGGTTTTGAATGAACGTTTTTCGTGGTGGTGGTGGATTTGCGTGTGGTGCGGTTTTTTGTAGTACGTATGTTTTCTCCGTGGTAACAGATATAAAGTTATTTCATTCAAAGTTTATTCATTTATGTTTTTTTTTTTTATTGTATATATATAATGTGTTTATGCTGCTTGAATGACTATTTTGTTTTTTATTTATAAAATGTGATGTAACCATAGTGAAATTGTCTATCATATTTTTTTCTATTAAATTATTAGATCTGTTAAATGAAAAATTAGAATTGCTTCTAATATTGACCAAAACGAGCCCTTTATTCGGTAGTCACATGTCACAAAATTTTCTGAAATTGGATTTTAGTTGATCTTATTTGGTGTGCTCTTATTAGTATTATGTTTCAAATTGTACTGTCCGGTAACAACCGAAAATAAAAACGCTTTATTTTAATTGAAAAACGAGGATATGTCCTTATTTTGTATTCCCATCTACAGCAAATTTTGTACGGACTTCGGTTCAGTTTTTGTATTCATTTAATGCTAGACTTAAGATCTTATCTTTTTCTCGATTCTTAGAAAGCATTTGCTTTGATCGTCTCGATTTTCAATGTTGCGATATTACCAGCAAATGCACTCAAATACTTAAATTGATAAGTTTCTATTGTATTTTTACGGAAACATCCAACCTTCCAAATGCGGATGAGTCTCCAATTTAGAATTTAGCATTGGATTTCGATGCAGAGGCCTTCGTCCATTAATGTTCTAATATAAAATGGCTATCTGCCGACAAACGCATTGAGATAATTCCAAGCATATAATTACAGGTTACTCAAAAAAAAATACATTAAAAAATCCGGATCGCAATAAAATTCCGCATTCGGGAAAATGCAAATTCGACGAATGAGCAATCTGTGTATTGACCGTGAAAATTTTTGAATATCCTTTTTATGTGTGATTACTGTAAATATCCTTTTGCAACAATTGGATATAGTCAATACCAATTGTCGGAATTGTTCTCGTAATTACCGCTCTAGAAGACAGTGGCGCGCGTGTTATGTTTAATTAACAATTCAAATGCGTAAACGCGGTAATAAAATTATGAAAACAAATACGACACGGTTTTTCAAATTATATCGCTGTGTTTATTGTTCACTGTTGCATAATGGCTTTTTCAATTGATTCGTTTATATTCTTATTGTAATTTAATTTGTCTCGCCATAAAATGATAATGGATACAACTTTTGCCTTATGAAAAGCGTTATAATGTTTAAAAAAAATAAATTGTCAATTTTCGCGGCACTCGTATCAGCCGTAATTCAGCATTTTAATTGAATCGTTTGAAAACATTTAATGTGACGTATTGATATATCGATTTTTAAAAAGAAAATTGAATTCCTCATGAATAATGTAATTGATTTTTACGTATAATTTTATTATAGCACTTCTGGATTAAACTATGAACATCACTTATGATGATTGTATTAATTATAATAAATATTATTTAATATGGAATTTTCTTAATTTATGATTTAATTTATGCAAAATTTCGAAGCATTATGCATAATCGATACTAGTTAAAGACGATTAGCTAGTAGTTTTTTTCGTAATTTTGTATTTCTATTAAACTATTGAACGTAGCTTCCAAACGCGTACATAATCGGCGTCGTAAAAAAATCGAAAATAAACTTATCAAAAAATGTTCACATCTCGCAACGACACCCATTCAAGAAATAACTAATAAACATTCCCGTAACGACACACTGTCATATTTTAATGGAATATTCAAATGCATGCGCTACCGAAATGGCCGGAATATGGCAAAAATGCCGCGACTTTTTCAATATTCGAAAAAAATCCTGTTTTTTTCTCTCATATAAACGACCACGCTAAAGCGAACTAAAAAACATATATAAACAACGCATTGTGCGGACGGAGCATTACGACTATATTTATTAACTCGATCGACGTTTTTTTTTTTCGCGAGCCGCCTCTGAGTCCGAAAATTTTATATTGCACACACTGGCAACACTCATAGGAGACGGACCTCTTGTACTGTGTGCCACATGCGCGTGTGGGTACTCGTTTTCTGGGTACTCTCGAGCACTTGTAGATGTGAATTTTTAAACACTTGTGTACGCTCCTTTTCGCTTGTGTGAGTATGCGAGAATTTTGACAGTCACTCGGTACACGCGGATGTAATTACTGGACTACCGCGAGAGCTACGCTTACACCCACATTTTGGTGCTTAGGGTTGCCAGAAGGCATTTTTGGATCTTATGTCATGTTTGATGGATAGTCAATTTGTTTTTGAAGCAAAATTATCATATATGGTACATCATCATCATCATCATTGTCGACCTTTTTTTGTGCCCACTGCAGGACTGGGTCTCCCCATCAAATATTGGGGGTTT
>JAOXNN020000020.1:2062639-2076123 GCA_028571205.2 Hydropsyche betteni | reverse complement strand
GTGCTAATGACCACGTGTACTAGTCGCGAGGCAACGCCGAGACGCACACGAGACGAAGGTTCGCACGCAACTCATATGGTACATATGGAGTCTTTTTGGGATTGTTCTCTTCATATAAAAAGAATTTAGTGATGATGAGTTTGAATATTAAAAATTATCTTTTAGCCAAATAATATCAGCTCAACGGTACTCGTATTCATGTATTGACCACGTGTCATTTGATTT
This sequence comes from Hydropsyche betteni, assembly GCA_028571205.2. Lineage (NCBI taxonomy): Eukaryota > Metazoa > Arthropoda > Insecta > Trichoptera > Hydropsychidae > Hydropsyche > Hydropsyche betteni. Next base: position 2,075,898 of record JAOXNN020000020.1, on the reverse strand, counting down.
GAGTGATCGATGGAATTTGGGGTGTTCGATAATGTTGTTGATTTGCGTTGAAATAGATATGGGGATTCATATACATATTTTTATTATAGTAAAGGTTTCTATTGATTATATACAGTAAACCCCCCTATAATGTCCCCCCTCCCTATATCGTTCAAATATTTTTTAAATTTTCTTTCAAATGCATTTGAAACAAGTAGTAGTAAAAACACGTAAAAATTTCAAAAAAAAAATTGATAAACCTTAACCCCCTATAACGTGGAATCTATCTTGAGACGTTACAGGGGGGTTTACTGTAATTTTGAGATGATTAAGTAAACAATTATTTCGGATGTCGCTTCAAGATTTATCGTCATACGGCCTATAAATTTCGATGATGATTCTTATATAAACAGGAAGATTTTTTCAGTATATTTGAAACAAGTTGAAATAACAAACATTTGCTCAGAATCAACATCATGAAAAAGCAAATCTATCGAAATAAAACATTGAATTGTTGAATTCGTCTACGATCTGACGTATAAGATTTGAAAATTTATTGATGTTCGATCGTAAGTACGTATTATCAACCCGTTGATTTATAATACGGTTAGAGATTTGATAAATGATTTATAAATAAATATATTGAAATAAAAATTTAATACATAATCAGGTGACCGTGTATAAAAAAGATTAGATTTTATCTAGCGGATTTCATACCAGTTTCCTTTGTACGTACAAAAAATATGCTGCATATCTATAAATATGATAATACATATATTATTAATTTTATAAACGTCAGTTGAAATTTTCAATTAAAACGTTACACTCCACTGAATTTCCCATTTAAATTTTTCGTAGACACATAACAACAACAACCAAATGCCAAATTTTGGCAACCCTAATCCAGAGTGCCACACCTACTGCACTCTAGCACCACATACATATTCGTACAATATAGTGTTAAAGCATTGCACACACTGACCGCCTATCGCGCCGCCGTATTGAATAATACATCATCGCAACGCGGACAAATAAATTTTTCTCATTTAGACACCAACCACCGACGGGTGTTCCGAAAATTATAATGAAAAAATAAAAGTGAATTCGAAAAAGTGTTGCCAGTCCGAATTTTTGGAATCGAACGCGTGGGCGGTCGAATTAGTGCCCGTGGCGGAAGCGCGTTATGAATTTTTAAATAGGCATATTTGAATTAATATAACCGTTTTGTTTACACGAATTGTTTCATTATATTATATTTGAACGACCTCGCGGTTTGTTGACCTGCTTTTTTTTTGGAAATGCCGGCCATAACATTGCAATTTTCTTGATCTTTCGTCCGCCTCCAGTTTTTGGACCATTGTTGTGATGAAAAAAATATTAAAAAAAATAAATACTTATACCTGTTGATTATGGTTGACAAAAGGATTGCACCGTTCCATCCCAACTTTTTCTATTCTGAAATGGGTCACATTTTTTTGGTTAGCCCAGTGCAACCTGCTCTTTTATGTGACTTGTGAAGATGGTGACCTTCACCAGCAGACTCCACCACTTTTTTTACTGGTACATGCGTTCAACATCGTGCATACAATCTAAACATTTTTACATATTCAAAACGCGTTCGTACCGCCAATAAAATGTACGGACCAGCCCATGGTGTTCGATTTGTGGTTAATTGAACGCGAAATCGCCTACTTATTATCGATTTTTCGACCGAATTGATAGATCTATCGTGGGATTATGTCCGGTCGAAAATTCGTGTCGTTTGATTGATTGAAAATGTGAAAGTGTCAAACCAGATTCAATTAGGCGACTGTATCTAAAGTGTGTGTGTGCGTGCGTTCGTTTTCGAATGTTCGATTTTGATTTGTCACTAATGATCGAAAGGTTTTGAAAAAGTCTACGGTTGAACGATCGGATTTTTGCAGTGCGTTGTAAATCAATCAATGCAGATGTTTTTCTATAGTTTTTAGATTTGTGGTAATGAAAAAAAGATGTTGACGTAGGTGTGCAGCACTACGTCACGATGTGTATGTTTTTTCTACACGTTAAAAAATAATCATAAGTATCGTTTTAAGATACAGTATGCAATGAATTTTTTGCAAAACCACTTGTTTGCGAACTGTCAACTGTATAAAAACCAATTGACGAACTCGAACGACACAAAAACTCGAGATTACTTCATTTTATTTTCCATCACTAATCCTATGACAGGATTACAGCGATCCCAATATACCGTTTCGAAAATCTATTATACATAAACACCCAACCCATAAATCTTCCAAATCTTCAAACCAGCTCCCAAATCGTCAAACCAGCAAATCTCCACGTCGCCAAAGCACATCATAGAGATGGATTCACGTGTCCTCCATGACACGGAGACCTCCCATCTGGTCCTCAGACACATTCGTCGCTGTTAACTTAATGACAGGGTACGCGGCCGACCGCGGAATTTTTTGGCCGAGGAAATCGAAGGTCATGCAACGTGCGCCAAATCGTGTGTATGTTATTATTTATTTATTTATTTGTGAGGCTTTGAGCTACGCTCGTTGTCCGTTGATGGCTGATGGCCGGTTCTTGGAAATATCCGAGGGAATGGAGGCACGCGGTGCTCTTCCTGCCCAAAATGCTTGATTGCCACTGGCTGTTGTAGATTCGTAGAATTCGATGATGTTCTCGGAAGGTCGGAGGCTTAGCAATCCGTGGTTCTGAGTAATTTTGATGAAAATTTTGAAATGAATTGTTGTCGATAGTGCTGGGTGTTCATTGACACATCTACGCGATACAATGGACGAGCTATCAGAATTATTTTTTTGATACTTGCATAAACGGCGCGTAATGAAAAATGTTACACGTATTAACTACGAACATATTATGTGTCGTGCCAAAAATATAATAAATCATCCGTAAATACGCCGTACTAGTTAGCGTGTTTGCTAAAATAAAGTTTTTGAAAAAAATAGCCGGTAAGTACATGTACCACTTTTCGACACGCATGTCACATAAGTTCAGAGTCGTTTATGTGAAACGTTAATTTCAAAATTCAAATCGTACAAACGATTCGTTTGTGTTTTATTAAAAGTTAAAGTCGCTTTACTGGCGCTTGTCACTGTGGATTTTGGTCTATGCAAATTTCTTAGTCGCGAACGATTTCGTACAAAACAATATTAGTCATGTGTGTGTATTTGTATTGATTGGATAAGAATTGTAAAAAATCGATGATTGCATGTCATGCATTTCAACCCAACAGGTATAATTTCTGTTTCGGACATGTTTCGAAAATATATGACCTCTAATTCAATATTTTCAATTAATTCAGCAAATTCATCATCGAAGATTGCAAATTTGATTATATCGTATATTTTATAATTATTGACAAAAAAACTACAGCCGTCACTATTCAAATTCTATTCTTCTGCTAAACAGTCAACCAAAATCTCAACCAACATTACCATACAAACAACAACAACAATGAGCCCAACGCGCACGAGGAAAACCGCCAAAAACCCCAACGTACAACCCTCAAATCCACAATTCCACCACTATAGAACCTAGACACAACCTCAAACTTGATTCTAGCAACGTTTCCTTGTAAATAATGACGACACCAGTCGCATTATCGAACGTCCGTTTTTCGGGCGGCGTCACGGACAACAGAGCGTGAAGGTCATGGACTCGATGGACTCCGGATACTAATTATCCTTTTATCAGATTTTTCACGCGACCGATGCATATATTCGTGTATTCTCGTTTGGGGGGCATAGCTTTGAAACTTTTGTCTTATTGATCCAGCGTTGTGGTTATATTGTCCCATTTGGATGTAGATTGCGATTCGATCCGATTTCAGATTTGGTAATGCTTCACGTTGTATGATGAGTATGATTTGTTGTCGGAGTTTTTTTTTATAATTTGGTGCTTTGATGTTTTGTAAAGTTCACAGACTAAAGTTTCATAATTTATGTTGCGTAATATGAATCGTTTGTGCGTTACTGAAACTTCATGCATTCAATGTCCAATTTCGGTTAATTAATTGATTTTTTTTTTCAATTGAATATTTAAAGAAAAATTATGTATCTTGCATGTAATCTTCTGATTTATTTCGAAATGACCCTTCCACAGTTAATTCACTAGTAATTTGTTGCCCGAAATACGTAATACCTTGTGTACATGGCTACTAAGTTTTTTTTTATGCCTCGGGCGACGTAGCGATTCAGTGAAATCGGTCCATAACGTTAATTTATATTTTTGTTAATGCGATTTTAAATTGATATTTAATTTTATTAGAGTAGATAAACGATCATTTCGTCACGTTTTCCCCTCAAACCGCATAAACGTTAAATAAAACTTTTAACTGCCCGATAAATTCGATCGTCGTTTACTCTTCTATTTCGAATGCATTTTAATTTTTTGTCGATTAACATAACGACTTGTCGAACGGACTAATCGCTCTGTTGAAAAGTTTTCGCTGAAAAAAAGATGTACAAAATCTTAACAACCACGTCATAAATTCGCATGTATGTAAATAAAAGTCGAATCGAAAGTTTTTGCGCGCGTTTTTTTCATTTTGGTTCGAAACTTTTCTGCGCGTGCAAGGTACAAAGAAAAATTATTCAAATTCGATTTTTTTACAATCGGGCGATTATTATATTGTGTCGATTGCGACAAGTGCGTATTAGCATATATTTCACGTGTAAAAAAGGGTACAACGGTGCACCCGCGAAAAAAATCCGAAAAGTATGTGCGTTATTATATTGCCAAATGTACAAATTGTTAATAAATGAAAAACGTATGTGCATAAATTTCGAGTCGCTAACGCGTGTGTCACCCATTATTATTATATGGCTATCTTTCGAAAATTCGCCATTTCGTATGCGAACAAGCTCACTTGCGCTCTTCTCCTCGGTGATTCCGATACTGAAAAAAAAAATACTATAAAATAAAAAATGTTTATAAAAAAAAGAGTGAAATAGGCGTACACGAGATGAATATGAGTTTTTAAATTACGTACAATTTGTATACATATATGACCGTAATCTTGTGTCTAATGATCACATTTTACGATATCAATTACGGTTTGAAATTTGCGAAAAAAAAAACTTGGGAATATAATGAAATTGTTTTAAAATATTTTTTCTTTCTATATACTTTAAAGAGCAAAAGTTTAGTTTATCGAATTCATTGATTACTTAAGTTATGCGGATAATAATTCGATATGATCTTGTATTATTGATCTGATTGAGAAATTAATTAGTGAAGATAGTTTATATTTTTTATTACACATGAAATTGAATTTATAATACACCGGAATATATTATATCTTGATATTTTAATTTTACTGAATATTTTGACGATATCTTCAAAACAAACTACACATAACCATTTTTCGGGACGTGCGTGAAATTCCCGTTTGATCGCCCGTTAACACACTTCTAAGCACCAGATATTTTCAGTGAATTGAATTCTTGATGCTCTGAATCGCATTTAAAGCCTATTCTAGGAAACTTTATACATAGGAGCTTTATGCCGCTCGTGGGAATTGGTAGTGTTACGTTTACGACTTTTTTAAAACCAACCGCCTTTCCGTCTTTTTAAGATCCATAGATCGGCGCTGTCGATAAATCCGACGGAAATTCGTCAAATCGAACGGGAAACGAAATCCGTATTTATTATAATGCACACTACCTTTTTAGATATGCACGTTTTGATTTTTTTTTTCATTTTTGAATCATGGGAAAACTGACGTGTATCTCGGTCGTGATCTATCGGCCCTGAAACGTGAAAATTTCTAACTCCGGGGGAATTACGAGTTCATTATCATACTTGGCATTATATATACAATGGCGATCGTCCACACTTCCTCGGATGCGATCCGTTGATGACTAATAACAGGTTAACGAAATTTTCGTCGGTGACCTTCGAAATTTTATGAAAACGGCTCTTTCGAGATCATCATAGTCTCGTTTGCTGCCCACTCGACTGTGTTTGCACGAAACTTATCATTTTTCAATGTTTTGACGATTGAATTTGAATTGTCACTTCTGTTTCGTTTGCGTAATGATTACTATTTTCATCGATGATATTCTGTTGATTTTTTTTTCAATAAAAAATAACTATTCAGTTTGATCGAAGCGTTGAAAGAAAACGGTGATTTGATCAATTAATGTAATCGTAAATTCAATTATCTTAATTATATCATCGTGTTTAAGAAGCGACGTTACGTTTGCTTTCTTTTGAAAAAAATCTATGAGTTTTTTTATAAATTTCATGTTTTGGCACCTACGCGTGACAATGGCATGCGGGCGTGGCAAATTTACGATATACTAAAAATCGCATCTAAATTTAACAGGTGCGATAAATCAATAGAGGTTTTTCAGAACTCGAACACTTTTATGATCACACTCTTTGTGCATCCATCCTGCGATATAATATCTCTCAAAAGCGCTATAAATAATTCGATAGGCCATGCGGTTGTAATCCTCTGAAATAATTTCAGAGTTTGGATTTCCGAAAAAATGGAACATTATAAAATTTGCGTTACTCGGGTTTACATTCAATGCATAAATCATCGAAATTTTCAAACACCATCTTCATGTACCACCTCAACGTCCGAGCAAATTCCTTCTTGACGTTTAACATGCAACAGCACCCATCGCACATTGCATCCAACACACACCAAAACGAAAATACATACACGTATTAAACGTACACACGCTTCGAGTACGTGCCACTAATGTAATGTATATTTTTAGCAATTACTTTTTGGGCAGGTAATTCCCTCGACTACAACGCTAACGTTCACGAACGTTCGAAGGTCAAAACACCTCGGCCGTTCACTATTCTGCTTTTGTTGCCGATTGTGCGATCGCTTGGACCGAATCGATCCTCTTATTTATCCCGAGATTTTATTGGTCCAAAGATCTGTTGGTCTAGTAACTTTGATTTGACAATTCTATGTTCTTCAGAATTTGGGATTGGAGGATTGGGTCTTCGTATATTATATCTTTTTGCGGTCTTGAGCTTTGAAATGTGTAGCGATAGCCGGTGACGTAATTGCTTCTGCCAGACAGAGCTATCGTCTTCGGGACGAGGAGATTTGCGAGCCGAGGAAGGCTGCTTTGGTCCTCCTGAGTGCTCGTGTCTCTTCGTGGTATGCGTGTGATGGAGTACCGAAATTAGTAATGCCGTCACGCGATCGTTTCGTGGTCGTTTCTCGTCGTTGTCGTGCACGTACGCCCCGCGATGTGGATGATGCAGACACTTTGGACTACTCCTCAATCTTTTATGTGTCGATGATCTCGTCGAGGCTTGTTCCATGTCGTATTTTCGACGGATCCGCCGGGCCATAGTAAATGATCTCTTTTGTGCGCCTGGATCTTGTGAACGTCGATCGATGATGATATTTATGAATGTTTGTGTGTTTCATTCGCGAACGTCCGTCGCTTTCGAAGTGTCACTCGTTTAATCGATTGATTGGCTAAATTGATTGACTAAATTAATACGAGTATCGAACGTTACAGCGGCGTTTCATTATTCAACGACGCGAGCGTTTTTCAACGACGATCGATCGACCCATTTAAGCTTTTTCGCACAACTGATCCACATATTTTTTCTGGTCGAATCGTGCTTCGCTTTCCCTTTCCAGTTCGAATTTTTTATCATAACAGCGCAAGAACAAGACCGACCCACAGTTTTGGAGCGCTCGATGGCGCGCGCGTTTCGTTTCGTCTATTATTTAAACATTAGAGTGTGCTCGGCTGTTATTATATAACGTTTTACTAGGTACGAATCATGATTCCGTAATTGGCCTCCTCGAATGATTGACGTCCGCCCTTGAAGTTTTGGAGCTCGTGAACTGTTGAGGAGAGGAAACCCGACCGTCAGTCACCTTTTAAACGACGCATTAAATATTATTGCTGGAAAAAAATCGTGTGTTTTTACGCCGGGTTTTGGGTGGATCATGATCTTTGATAACCCTCTTGATTTTTTATCGGAATATACTGTTTAGGGTCGTGTATTTATTTTACAGTTGAATTGAGCAATAAAGAGACGCATTTACATTACTACATCTCAAAAATGAATGAATATAATAATTCATGCGCGATTAGGCTAATCCTTAAACTCACCCTTGTCTTGCGTACCTAGATCTTTATCCGCTAAAGTGGCCTATCTGCAAACAGGATTCGGTTCCCGGGAATCCCGACTAATCCCGCCGATAACGACTGGCAACCCTTTCCCGAGCAATTAGCGGTCTTAAGATTTTCGAAGACCGAATCTTTGGTAGAATGTGTCCTCTTATCTAGCCGGTGCGTGGCTGTTGGGCTGCTTTGTTGTCGTCTCTTCGTTTAATCCTCATAGCTGTTGTCGAGATCGTCTGCTCGATAAATGGCTACCTGTTTCTAATTGCTGGAGAGTCGTTTTCTTGGGCTGTAAAGGGTTGTTCTGTCGTGTGTTGGGGAAAAAAATGCATTTTCGTGAATTTTCATGGTGGTCTTTTGGCATGTGTACGTTGTTATTATTCTCGAATGGTGTTAATGTGTTGTGAATTTTGGTAAAGCATGCTTCGAACTAAATCATACAATAGTCTTGTTTACTTTTTTGTTTAGTTAAGCGGTTAGTGTTTATTTGAGGTAAATTTGTACATTGATTTTGAATAAACGGATGTTTGTATTCGTTCCCTTTTCTGGTCGTCGAGTTTATTTTCGATAATGCTATCGATATGAAAAATCGCTCCACATAAATTCCGAAACACACATTATTATAATCTCATATAACAAATTATTAATTCGAAACAAAACTCGGAACCGTCTCAATCACAACCCACCACCCCCAAAGCGACTTCACACACACACACACACGAACTTACGAAAGGCGCACTTTTTTCTCCATGCACAATTTCACAGTAGGTTCCAGCGATATTTCATCCACCGCCAGTTACCATCAGCAACTACCCTCACACTAGAACGCACACACAAACAGTGCCCTTCGCAGACTGGAAGGCGGTCCTCGGTGACCGTCATTAGTCTGTGACACGCCACGGGGCCTTTGGCCGCCCACCGCCCTACGGGGGTGGGTTCTTATTAATGAAACAAATTATAAATGGCCGAGGGATTGGTGGCCCGAGCGCAAGGTATAAATCACAGATCATGGTGGATGATAAGCAAATTCGCCCCGACGCCCGCCGTGACCGAGGAGAAAGCTCCTGAGGTTGTCGCTTTTGCGCATAAGTGTTATATGTTAGGATGTTGAGTGTGTAGTACGAATATATATGTTAATAGTTTTTTTTTCATAAAAGTTTCCGAGGAAAATTTTAAATTAAATGTCATACAACAGTTAGATTACAATGAAGTGCTTTGACGATTTGAAGAGCGTGTGTGTCAATTGATCAAATTGAATTGTATGAATATTTAACGTTACGAATCTAGAATGATTTCGTATTCAATATTGGAATTATTGATCTTGATAAAAATATGGCTACGCCTCGATAGGTCGTTACGAAACAATCGTAAGGGATGCAAGGGCACTGATCCACATATCAAAATATTATAAATTAATTTTCCCGAGTATCCTGCACCCTTTAGAAAGGGTCTACCCTTTCAACCTTCGTTGTACATAAATTATACAATAGTTTGAAAATTACACCGCAATCGTTTAGCGAACGGGAAAAGCCCTCTTGACCGTAAACTAATGCTCACCACTCAATCGAATTTTCCATTAACAAATACAGCGTTCGAACATTTTATTGAAAATCAAGACCCATTCACGCAAATATAAATTAAATTCATTAAAAAATTATGTATTATACAATCATACTAAATTGAAAGACTATTATCATTTCAATGATACTAACTGTCAAAAAGTACATAAAAATCCAATGAATGAAATCAAACATCTCATAAAACCAACAATAGATTTGATCTTCAAACGAGGAAAACGCGTGCGAATTCGTATGGTCAAGGTTGGAGCCTCCATCATCGCAGTTTCCCCTTTGAGCTCGAGTTCCTCGTCTCCGAACGTCCTTATATTTCAAAACACCATTATAATATACACACAGTGGTGCTTCGGCCTCGACTCTTTTCGTAACCGTGCACACACACAATGTGTATAATTCGTTATTAATGAGCCACCGACATTCAAGGGTACCTGTCTTCGGAGAATGATGTTTCGGATCCGTTGATGCCGATTGCATAAACGTTCTTATGTAACTCGCTCGGGTAGATTGGAAAAGATTCGTGTTAGATCTGATCTGTTGAGGTTCAATGATGGCAGGGCTTGTTGAGTGCGGGTATTGTTTGTTTGTGATTGATTTTTTCTATGTGTGGATGGATATTAGAAGATCATTTGGGATTCGTCCATTGATTCGACGTTGAGAAAGTTTGTATATGAAAATATATCAAATTGTATTTAAAAAAAAATGTTAAATGTACGTTTTCATAGTTAGACGAATTTATTTTATTCTGTAAATAAAATGTGATGTAAAATTCGTACTTAACGTATTATCCACTTGGTCACGGTCTGGTTCGTGTCGGCGTTTTGACCCAATAAAACGTGAACGCTCGCAAAAAAATCATTAAACCAATTTGTTCTCGAGATGTTTCCTTTTTAGATAATTCTCAAAAGTCGTTTTTAGTGTTTTCGAGTTGTTTTTCAAGATTGCGTATTTTATGAAAATTGCACTTCCCGCCGAACAATAGTTGGGGTGGGCGAATTAAGAGTGTTGATATTGTCGCTTTACAGGGTGTTCTGAAAAACAATTAATCATGTCCTCGAACGCCCGCCTAAATATTGTATAAAGGGAAAATTCAGATCCGCCCCGGTCGACAACCTTTTGACTCGAGTTTACTTTTCGTCGTTTGAAAATCCTTTCTTTCATCTTTTTTCTCTGCGCGCGATAATTAAATCCTTTGTATTGGAACTTGATGGTTTCTAAAACTATGCGAAAAAAATTCGAATTTTCCTCGAGGTCGGAGGATTAATTATATGTTTTTTCTTAGTTAATTTAAAATATATATTTTTTATAATGAATCATTTTTTTCACGTGAATCTGAAAAAATAAATATTATAATGAAATTCGTATAATATTAAATACTTCAAGGGGAACATTTATGTTTATAATAAAATACGGTTCATTTTTATTATAACTTTGAAGATAGAATTTATCGTTAGATCAAAGATACATTGTCAAACCCATTCACTGTTGTCATAAATAATATCCAATCACATACATTTAACACTTTCAACCACAAGTTGACCATCCCTGCACTTTCTCCAGCCACGGTCTTTCTATGCCATGATTGATAGTGCGGTTTAATCCATATCTGCGCTTTACTTTATCTTCGACACCACCCCGTTGTAGTGAACGTTTTACCGAATAATAAACGTATAACAATAATTACATTATAAGATAACGCCGGACCCTCTAATGAAATTGCTTAGCTGAGATGTGCAATCTAATAAATTTGTCACTTACGATGATATATTTTTGCGTGTGCCCGTTCCGAAATTCGCGCGCTCAGATTCGACTACTGTTCTTTGCAAATTGCTGAGTAATTATTATGTTTTCAAATATTGAAAAGTCTTGTCGCCGAGTGAATTTTTACAGTGAGTATATTGGTTTTTGCGAAAACACCATTTGTCTTTCCCAATATGCTATTTTCTTTGGTCTCAATTATCGGCTTTGATCTTTATATTAAAAATTTGAATAAACAAATTCTAGATGTTTTCATTTCAATTATACATCAATGCAATTTTGAATATAATTAGCTTAAGTATTATTTTTTTCTAAGAGCCGTAGAATATATCCGTATTTTCAATCTCTAAAATAACGAACGCAACTTCACATCAAAAGTATCTATTCGCATCACAATGGAACGGCCATCGGCGACAATCCGCTGACCATACATAAAATATTTCATTGTACATTACGAATATTATTTTCAATATTTATTTATCGCATTTGAGACCTTTTCTCTCCACTTTGGGGGTTGCTAAGGGATTCGAATCCGTCACACAGGATGCTGTGACCTGTCCCACGACATTTCGAGGGTCCTTTTTCTACCTGAAACGATCGTATCCGCACAAATGCGCCCTTATTCAAAGGAAAAAAATACTTTTGGGGAAAATCTGTCGTTTTCGAAATCCACACTAGACAAGCGGCCCTTCGAGCGTGAGAAACGAAACGTTTTGCATACCGTCGACTTTTTGACAAATCTGAAACAGATGCCCTTTGTGGAATGCAAGTTTCAAAATTTTCTACGCTGGGGTGAAGTTCTACGAAATATATTCACTTCTGTTCATCTTCATGAGAGATTTATATCTTTTTATATTCGTTTATATTATTCAAATGTAGTTTTATTGAATACATCGGTTTCCATCGATCTACAAAGTTAAGCAATGAAGTTAGTAGTCAAACTCATCAAATGAATATTATAATGGAAATATGATTTAACTGGTCAGAGTCAGATAATGTGTATTTTAACGTCAACTAACAAGCCAGTGTTGCCAATGCCACTGGCGAACCATCTCGAAGTTGCACGTATTTAGTGGTTGAAACATTGAGAAGAATAATTATAGTTAATTGTTAAATGTAATATAAATAGATGGTATATCGTTCCTGAATTGTTGAAAAAAAAAATTTAAGATTTACTCAAAAAAATATGCATATTGTTCAATACAAATATTTATTTAAAAAATCTGAATTATCAAAAATTCATTTGTTGAAAATGCACTTTAACTAGTGAACACCAGTTAAATTGTATTTTCGCCTCTTGGAATATACCTTAACTAGACAATTTGTATTCAAATCCAAATTATCTAAAATGTCATACAAAATATACTTTAACTAATAATACACTTATTGTTAGACTGTAACACATATATAACGTTTTAAAATATAGTCGAAGTCCTCAAAATCGATTTTTAATAGTGTTCATCAACAGCAAACTTTGACGATGGGTTGTATACGTGACTATGGAAATTCCCTAAACTATCGTATCTGTCAATCTAAAAAATTAAATTTACACCCTTATTACTGTATTCAAATACCATAAATAAACATCCGAACTTCAAACGTATTTCGAAAAAGTAATTTTCATACAAACATCAAAGACGACGTATTAAAAAAAAAATCTTCCTACACATATCGAAAACGGCTCTCCAACCAAATTCACCCTGCACCACCACTCCGCAACACAACAACCGCCCAACCTCCATTGAACTCTCGAATTTCTCATCCGTCCCCCGGAGCCACTTTCGAGGATGTCGAAGGTGCACCAGTTGGGGTCCAG
>JAOXNN020000020.1:2047211-2062539 GCA_028571205.2 Hydropsyche betteni | reverse complement strand
CATTGAACTCTCGAATTTCTCATCCGTCCCCCGGAGCCACTTTCGAGGATGTCGAAGGTGCACCAGTTGGGGTCCAGATCGCCCCTGCTGACCCCAGCCACCCGGTGTCCTGGCACTTCCTTTCTCACGCCTCGCCTGTGCCGAGGAGCAGCATCAGCTCGGCAGGCGGCAGCTGCCTTCGCGTCGGCCATCTGTGTGTGCTCGTGAGGTCGTGTTTCCACTTTCGCGATCCTGTGTGGGTGTTTCGATGGGGTTTGTATGGTGGGTTCGATCGGTTGGTTCGACGCCGTTTCTTTGGCGGAGTTGCGATTTTGGGGTTTCGATTCGTTCGCGCTTTCGTGGACGATGACACGAATGTGTGTCATGAATTTTTTTGCAGCCAATGACACAAAGTTTACAAAATCTTGCGTTAATTTTGGGACATTTTGTGTCATTGGATATCTGTGTAAAAAAAATCATGACACATATTTGTGTCATCGGCATGCATTTTTAATTTTAAAGTAAGATTTTTGTAATTGATATGTTTTTTAGAAATGCTACTAGTTTCGATTAAAGTTTTATTTATGTATAGGTTGTATTGTGGTTTCAATGATTTATATTTTAAATATATTATTTATTTGAATTTTGTGTCGATTTTAGATCATATGAAATTAATCAAATAATCAAATTTCACATCTGGTTTTTTTCAATAATTCGAAAATATTTTCAATTGTTCTAAATATAATTTTCTAATGATTCCGATCTGTTTATTGATGATTTTTCTCATGAAAAGTCGTACTCGATTATTTTATATTTTTTCATAGTAATAATATTGAATACAAAATAACAGTCGATGAAAATTATCAACTTTTTGAAAATTTGCATCTGACTGGGATATGCTTTTGTCCGCAGACAGATATTAAAATTATCTAAATTCGTATCAGATAATGAATTTCGATGTTTATTATTCAGATATAATTCCAAATTATCGTACGATATTTTATAAATTACACCACATGTGCGATTACTATTCACCACATGATCAGATCGACTATTGACAAATGATCTTTTATAGACCGCCTATCAAACACCTATTATGAAACGTGTAAAATTATTATAATTTATCGTTATTTATATACGTTTTTTTGTATATACACCCGAAACAGGTGGTTCTTAGAAAAACGGCTATCCCTCGTTAATACAAAGATTCGCTTTGGCACGGAAAAAATATCTTTTTACACGTATAATTTATTTATTCAATATATTTTCTGTTACGAAATGTGTACTTAACTCGTTATCACTAATAAGAACTAGTTTTGCATACGGAATCGACGTGCAAGTTTGCAAATTCGAACCATTATCGAGCGAATACAAAAAAATGTGTATAAATTCGCGACTGCGAACGTCCCCATAACTATTCATCAGCGGCCAATTAAAATTTAAAATCTATATAAAAGATCATTATTAAATTATAGATGGATGCGGGCGTTGACGTATCCTGTTTGTATTAAATTATGCTAAAACGTATTTTTGCGAATTTGCGTGACTTTCGAATATGTTGCTAAATATTCGACGTAATCTGATTTCTAAATAAAGTCAGGGTATGTTTAGATTACAATTATAGTTTGCTAAAATATTAAAAATATTTATCAAAAACCAATTAAGTTTTTTATATGTAAAACTTTTAATCAAAATTATACGTATTGCGTTAATTCAAGCGGTAACATTTAATATTATTATAATTTTTCTGAAATTCAACACTTATCTGATTCAGCGATTCACATTATATACGAAACTGTATTATATTTTTAATACAAACATTATCGTTAAATGAACCGTGAAAAATTACCGACGCACTCGATCGCGTGCAATATGCGCCATGTGCCCGCGACACAGAATATTCGCGCGAAAACCCATTTTTTGCACTCGAAACCGACTACACAGCCATTTTCAAAATACAAAATACAAAAAAATTGGAAAACAATCCGAACATGTCAACTGCGAAGGTTCCGCAACCGGACGCCCGATCACGTCTAGATCTTGCCAAGTCGAGCGGATCGTCATGATCGATCGGTCCGAATAATGCACGTGAATAATGCAATGGAATTAGTGAAATCGGTATGTGTGCTAAGGACGCGGATTTCACGCGAAGGGCCTCGTGATTAATTTTCCCTTTTTTAAAAAATCGGGCGGGCTTACAAAAGCGCTCTTTTGTGGTGCGACATACGGCGTATGTGCGTCGACATATGGATAACCTGTGCTTAGAAAGCTCGTAGGTGCCAGGGGAGATCAATGGGTAGTGTTTTTCGATGTTGGCTTAATAATATTTTTTATGTGAAAATATTCATATTTGCGTAATCTGACTGGAGCGTGTTTGTGACTTTTTGAATATTTGTATTAGTTGTATGATCATTTAATTTCAATGACCGGTAGGAACTATTTTGTTTGATAAATGTAAACCATTGAAATTGTGATAAGAGAAACGTAACTCTTGAAAATTGATAATGAGTCTGTTACCATTTTTAAACGAATTGTGGTTACATTTATTTACTGATAATGAAACGTGTCACAACTGATCTATTAAAAACTTGGTAAATTATCGTCGAATTGTTATAATATGTAACTAATTCTTAATTTAAATATCGAAACCAATCTAATGTCTGCATAATATATTGCTTAATTTTATACTCGAATCTGATATTTTTATATCGTTCAACACTGTTGCATGACACAATCCATATTGACCACATCTGAATCCTTCTAGAAGGGAAGTTATTCGGCAGCTGTTGCTCATCGAGGATTTTTCGATTCAGGTGCACAGTTGAAGACTTCGAGTGGCAACTACCGCCGACAATGTTACACAATGGGAACTCCTCTTGCACGGATTCCAAATTTTTTTCAATATTTTCGCTCTTATTTTCGATACCTGAACGATATTTCGAAATTGTGCAATGCGCGATTGCATCGATTTTCATTCGCAATATCTCTATGGCGTTCATGGCGAAAACTATTCGCCGTTTCCGCCCACCATACAACTTTGTGAGGATATCGACTAGTTTTCAAAGATCAACTTTTATACAGTGATCGTTCATGGTCTTTTTTCATTCGAGATTCATATCCGGCTTTTGATGTATTGAATGCATGAGAATAATTTCTATAACGTTGAAAAAACGTATATTGTGTCATATTTACGTCTCGCGTTTCGCAAAAGATTGGTAAAAGGTTTGGTTCCCCTGTTTCGGTGTTGCTCGTAAATTTCACGTAATTTATACGGTGATTGAATACTGGCAATATCGATTATGGGCGGTTAGTGGATCGAATGGTCATAAATTAACTTCATTATTTAATTAATCGTATAAATTAACATTTTTTGTACAGACGACGAGCGGTCTTTAACCTCACATCGATCGTTTCTATTCCGAATTTTCACGTATTGTTTAGGAACAGACAATTTTTTTATATAGAAAATCCCTTTGAAGCAATTAAAGAATTTGAATAGACCATAATATTATACGTCTCAATAAAAAATAAAATAAAATCGTACTAAACACCTCGTTTATCGAAAACGATTCGATTCAAATTTAACGATTAAAAATTAGCACTGAAAACGGTCACAATTCACGGCACCAAAACTCTAACCTTCCGATTCCGATTTTTCGCTCGAATTTGCCAATTTCAAACATGATCGATTTCGTTTGATCTCGATATCGATTTTTTCCTTAGAATTTTCGGTGGCACGATTGCACTCGGTCTCGCCTGCATCTTTTCCCATTCTCTGTACGTACATTGCGATTTTTTGCGACTTTGGTTTTTCATTGTCGCCGTTTCGGTCGATCGGCCACTCCGTTACCACAGTCGTCGGCAACCTTTTCGATCTTTGGCCGCTTCAAGATCGGCGATTTCTCCCGTTACTTGTCAACGTGTCAAGGTGCCACGATTTCCATCTGCGACACGGTTTGACGGTTTTTCGGAAAATAAGTCCAAAAAGTTGCTAGGATCGCTTTTTGGGTCGTTGTGTGGTCGTGTGTCTGCCCGTTGCGCTCCACTGGCTCGAGTTTTCGGTTTAAATATGATGGATCATGATGTAATTTGGATTTGGGTAATGATGGTTGGTGGGATGTTTGAAAATTTTGATGATGATCGTGAGGATAAATTTGTATTGATTTTTTATTTATTGAAGATTTCTGTTTGTATGAAAGGTGTTTTTACATTATATAAATATGGATGAGGAAAAGCCTAAAATTGGTATAAACTATGATTTTCCTTATTGAATCACATGATGAAATTTGAGCTTTCAAGTTATAGAAAATTTGTTTCTAATTCAATGAAAATGATTTTGTTATGCATTTTCTTGAACTCTTTTTGAATTTTGTATAAATCTGTAATTTTCGAAAATTGTCCTTGTAATTTTGTTATCCCCATAAAAAAAATGAGGAAATATCGAAAAATAATAAATCTCGTTTTCCTCATCTACTTCAGGATATGATTTTAATTAATTTATTAAAAGTGATGATTTTAGATTAAAATTTCCCCGGAAAACATTAAATTACAACCAGAAATAGGTATGATATGATGTTATTCAATTTTTCATTACACTACTAAATGTTTTTGTTTCTATTAACATGAAATTATAATGTATCATCTAAATAATATCTTAATCAGGAAAATATCATAAAAATATTTTTATAATTCAATTACATCAACTACTTATCATTGCTTGTTAAACAAAACAAGTTTTACATTGATTGAAGTTAAGCGACACGTGACGTAGTTATTAGATGGACATACGAGTAGATTACGTATCTTTAATATTTTAAATTAATTGGCAATGTCTTTATTGCGTTTTTTCTCTCATCATATAAACAGAAATATCTAATTATACAGATTTCGTATTAGATTTATCAATAATTTACAAATTATTATTTTATTTTCAAAGATTTCGAGCGGAAACCGATCTAGTTCGAATTTTCGACCGCACTGCATTGCGATGGGCCAATTTCGTAGAATTTTCATTCGGTTCGCGGTTAATTTTACGGATTTTAAACCGCACAATCGGGTACGAAAATTCGTCAGTCCGTTCTTCGACTTTTCATTCATCTCTCCAGCTCGTTACGCAGTTGCGTCATGCCATTTTACAGATATTACAATGTAAAAAAGCTAAATAAACAAATTCATGAATCGACATTTTTTATGTAAGACCCGTGTAATTGTTGCGTTTTGGATGTACATTCTTTTTTTACGGTTTTTCGTTATGAATCGACGCTATATTTGTAGGTTGTCTATCGTACGAATCGTGTATATTCGATCAATGGAAATGTAAGTTTTTTTGCGACGCTTTTTAAGTACGGATAGTCCTCATTATAGTTGTGCTTTGTGTGAAAAATTTTCCTCTAATCATTTCTTAGGTCATTTTCATACTTCCGGATCGAAGTTTCTCAAACGTTTTGATTCCGACCTTTGAATATATTTTTTTATAATGTCGCAATTATTTTAATTTTTATGACTTTTGTGGTTAAATTATATATTTTTTTTAATCAAAAGAAACATTGACTAGAACAAAGGGCAATATTAATATCATGATCTATATTTTTTTTATATTTTATATCAAAATTGCTTTAAAATCAAGGGCGATTTTTTTAAATTAGAAATTATACAAGAAACATGTGAATATATGTATTATACAAGAATACATTTTTTATTGCAATAATTTTGATTTGGTCGAATCTAAAAAAACAACAATATTTACAATAATAATTCAGATAAATATAGCTGAAATTTTGTTCAGAAATTCTATATTTACATTTTTTAATTCGTAAATTATTTATCAACTAAACATTTTAATTTCTTTGTATTCAGTCGATATTGAATAAAGGATTTCAACGTATTACAGTAAACCCTATATCGCTCAAATGCATTCAAATTCAATTTTTTTCAAACGCGTTTGAAACATGCAGTTAATACGTAAAAATTTAAATTGAAAAACCTTAACCCCCTATAACATGGAATCTATCTTGACGTTACAAGAGCGTTTACTGTATATGAGTTGAATTATTATCGAACGTATCGATTATACAATTTAAGTAAACATATTTAGGAAATAGATCTAATCATACACTATTGATTTGATCAGATCATTTTCAGCAATATTTTACTCGTTTTGAAAACTTCACTCACTTCACCAACTCGTAACTACCAAAGCCATTCGCGAACTACGCAAACACGAACACAATCAATCCAACCCGTTCCCCAAATCCATCACAACACTCGTCCAGATTACACAATCCCATTTCATTCACCATAGCACCGTCCGAAAAAAATCAGGCCCGCCAACATTAATTCGCCGCGCTCCCAACCTTTGAAGACACCTGCGGCGCTAGTGTAATCACGCTCCTTTTACAACGTCCATTACCACCATGCTTAATATACATACCACCACGACCACCATCAGACGGTTACATACACACAGGGGGACTTAGGCGGCGGTAATGACGGACGCAATCAGGTGCTTCTTGCGGCCGAAGCGCGGCGCTCATTAACGAGGCGTTACACAAGTTCACGTCTCGCTTTTCTGATCGAAGCTGCCCGGCGATGGGCAGAGGCTGGCTGGGGCCATTGTGCGTTTTTCGTGCGATGGAAGTTCGGTCGTTGTTGTGTCGGATTTTTATCCGGCGTAACGCCGGTGGCGCAACCGTGCGTCACGAAATCGATGGAGTCGAATGTGGCGGGTTTGGCGTTTCGGATTTAGGGCTGGCTGACGAGGAGTTGGATAAAAATGTGTTATTGTCTGTATCGAACGGATTGGATCATATTTGTGTGAGGAGATTCGAATGATAAGGCTTAGGCGCACATTTGCGATTTGGTCGCGCGCGATTGTTTGGTGACAAAGGACGGATTTTTTTGGGAATCCGCTATTGTTACCAAACGATCGCGGCGACTACAAATCGCATATGTGTACGAGGTCTAAAAGTGTATGTGCCATTTTTAAGGTTTTGAAACACTTTCGTGGCCGATGACACAAATATGTGTCATAAAATTTTTAGCGCAGATAACCGATGACACATCATCATTGTCGCGTTTTGTGCCCACTGCAGGATAAGGTCTCCCCATCAAATATTGGGGATCTAGGCTATATACCTTATCCGAGAGCCAACCTCGTATCGAAGTCGATGAAACAGTGTTTCAAAATTAACGCAAGATCAAATCAAATGTAAATCAAAATCTTACAAAATCTTGCGTTAATTGGATATCTCTTATTTATGTTTGGTATTAGTTTTATTTTGATTGTAAAATGAAGACGTATTCTTATTTTGGATAGTATATGTTAAGCTTAAAAGTGATGGAAAAGTTATTTTGAATATGCGGGATGTCGAGAGGTGTTTGGGAGTCGTAGAAAATTATGTTGTAGTTTCATTCAATTACTTTATGTCGAGTTTCGAAATTGGAAATTCTCCGTGTTGAAGAACGAAAGATTCGATACGGTTTCGTTTTATAAATGCATTCTAAATCTAATGTTATTTATTTTTTATTATTTAATACATACTTTATTACTCAACATCGCATTATTATAAAAATAAAAACAATATTCTTTCATCGATATGATACTTTTCTACACTATCATCGAAATAATCCGCGCAGCAGCTCCATCACAATTTCTATAATATCCATGCACCATTTTTCAACCAAAACTAAAACTCAAAAAAAAAAAACCACGTACGAACGCAAGAATCCGAAACTCCCCGACTTTCGCATATTCGTCAAGGTGCAAGAAGCTCTCGACTTTCGAAAAGCTCTTTTCAATTTGACGGTCCAGTGCGCGCGCACCCGGCACGTGAATTTCGAACGCGCCTTTTTACTTTATTATATATATTTTCGATTCAGTTTGCTCGCGCCGTTTTTTCCCTCCGTTTTCCCTTTTTTGAATTTTCGTTCTCGGCCGAGAATCGATTCTGTACGGTCGTGGCTTAGAGGCGCGATCCGGCCGCGGTTCGTGCGATCGATCGACCGCGAAATGCGCTTCTATTAACGATCTATTATTTATGATCGATCGATAAATGATCGAGTAAAGTTTTATGACGTGATCTATTTTTGTGATTTGAAACCGTCGGAATCTCCGTCATCTGCGGCGTCGTTTTGTATGGCGTTCGTTTCAGGAAAAAATCTCTGATGTGTTTGAAATTTTTTATTTTTTTTTTCCTAGCGTGATGAGGAAAATGTTATTGTTTTTTTTTTTTTGAGATTTTTCAATAAACTCAAATAGTGAGTTGAATATATTTGATTAGATCCATCTATTGATCATTCTAAATACGATTAAAAATAATTGATTTTATACGAAAATATAAAGTAGATGCAATATAATTTAGTTGTTTTTTATCGAGTTATATATTGACTAATATTCCACATATTTTTTCGTATGCAATGAGGAAAGATAACTTTCAAACATTTCCAATGATCTCAGATCAAAGGTGCTTGATTAAGTCAATCCATTGGCTATGTAACAAGTCGCTTAACTTCGGGTATCAATGAGAATCTGCGTTCGAATTATATAACTATCAAACACATATTGTGAGCAGAACGTTTCGGTGTTATTTTTAGAAATCGTTAATTTAAGCCCGCAGTGATGGATCCTATTCGACCGGCACTCCGTCATCATCATCATTTCCGCCATGTCGATCATCACACACTTGCGTATCTCGTTTTCTAAACGGTTCGCATACTTCTGTTGCTTCTTATATTTCAGTCCCGCCGTTTGTACTACACAAAGTAGACCCATTAGAATCGATTATATTACGCGCGTAATTGTAGCTATTAGCGGCCTATATTTATTGGAAAAAATAGCCCACTTAATAAAGATCCAATAGGATATGCAAAGAGATTCTTTTTTGTAGTACGTGGCTATAATTTATGCTCGAGCACGTCTGCGTAAAAGGTGAAATCTTTTCGGATTTCGTTCCCATGGGACTAACCGATCAGTCATAGGGGATGAAGCAATGTCAGCTTTTCTAGTATTAAAGCTAAACCGAGACACCTCTCGTTTCACATGTGTGCTCCAATCAGCCTTAGGAACACTACGAAATTCCAGACATCTCGACCAAATCGATTCTCATATATTTATTTTTCATATTAAAATCGATTCTAGCCACCTTTCTCATATAATATTTCGAAGAATACGCAAACAAAATATGTTATTGTAAATCTCGACGATGCAACGAGGGTTGCAAAACTGACCATCAGAAGGGGTCCCTTCGAAGAGATTACACCTTTAAACTTTTGCCACTTATGGGGTCTTTATATGTACATGTTAGGGAAAACGAGATTTATCGGACTGCTGGATTTATGTGTAGGCGACCCTTTCATATGTGAACGTCACTTTTTTGACAGATCTGTACATACGGAAGGTCTTATCGTCCATCTTGTGTGAACGAGTCAACCGTGACAATGGAGCTGATACGATAAATACCGAAGGGCATTTTCGGACGTATGTTTGTCCAGTTCTAAACTTCTAGAATTGTTTTATGTTCCATATTTGTATTTGATTCGTATCAGTTTCTTAAAATATTTTATACTTTCCCATACAAAACCATTTAATTGATTATCATATGTGGTCAATTGTTGATAAAACATGATATGAACTATTTACCAACAAATTGTTTAACGGATCAGTTAACTTTTTGTCTGTTTTCAATTACTATTTAATATTATGTGTGATCAAAATTAAAAAAAAAATCGTAATTGATTATTATATTTTATTCTTTAATGTGAATTTTTTATTGGAAAAGTTATTACGGTACACATTTGACTATTCAATTTGTATTAGATTGGTCAAAGATTGTATAAAACTTCTGGGTGTTGAAATGCAAAGCTCATGGTGGTGTTGTCGTTAGTATATTGTAAAAGTATGTGGGTATGAGATTCAGTAATTCCTTCCGCAGGTGGGTCCCGGTGCTGTTGGTGCAGCAAATAACAGTATTGGTGGCGGAGGTGGTGGTGG
The DNA here is from genome assembly GCA_028571205.2 of Hydropsyche betteni. NCBI lineage: Eukaryota > Metazoa > Arthropoda > Insecta > Trichoptera > Hydropsychidae > Hydropsyche > Hydropsyche betteni. Next base: position 2,052,572 of record JAOXNN020000020.1, on the reverse strand, counting down.
AGGTGGTGGAGGAGGTGGTGGAGGTGGAGGTGGTGGAGGTGCTGGTGGTGGTGATAGGAGAGGAAGAAAAAAACACATTTCCACCTCCCCCACGGACTATAGGACGCCAAGAGGCGCCGGCGATCCCCTAGAATGGGGAATGTTGGAGTCGTCTGATCACGAGGTGATCCTGACACTCAATAATCAGTGGCCGCTTCACCTTTTGCAAGGCCCTTTTCTTTAGACACTGTAGTGGATCGTTGAAGCACATAATGATTGATTTTTCCAATGTTCTGTTTGTTAATTTTTAGAACGTTTTGTTTTGTTTTTTTGTTTCCTAATTTTGGATGTTTCTGTTTTGTTTTTTGGTTTTTATGGTTTGCTCTTTTTGTTTGATTTTTAGTGCCGTTGATGTTCGTAGTGAGTTTTTGTCGCTTTCTAATCACCGAATTATTCATTAATTCGGTTATTGTTTTATAGATTTTATCAATATTTCATTATACTAATCAGTTGTTTTCATTATGGATCTCATACATTTGCATGAACTAAAATATGGATCATTTATAAATAGACATTTTGTCAGATTATATTCATAGTTTATTGATATTAATATTTTTGGTTTAGTGTGAAAAATTTTACTGTAACGTCTGAAAATATAAACTGCAATAAGTGACTATTAAAAAAACAATAAAACAAACAGGATTTTAACAAAGCTAGTTTGTTCACCGGGAAGTCAATTTTTCGCTTGATTGCTCAAATTCCATTGTCCAACAGTATAACGCTAGTTGTGAAGAATTTTGAATAGATTTGTTCATCTTTAAGGTCAATGAAAAGTTTCCTGTATAGTTTTGACAATTAACTTCAATGCATACCTAGTGTTACTTGTTTAGATGATTTTGTATATAGATAGAACTTTATTTTCAATTAAAGGAATTCTTTTACTAAATTTTGTTTTTTTCTTGTTTTCAGGTATTTGGCTCTAAAGCTGACCTTCAACTTCATACTCAAGTACATCTTCGGGAGGCTAAACCATACAAATGCAGTCAGTGCACCAAAGCTTTTGCAAATTCTAGCTACCTCTCTCAGCACACAAGAATCCATCTCGGTATCAAACCGTATCGTTGTGAAATCTGCCAACGCAAGTTTACACAGTTGTCACACTTGCAACAACATATTCGCACGCACACCGGAGACAAACCGTATAAATGTCGCCATCCTGGATGTCAGAAGGCTTTTTCACAATTGTCAAACTTGCAGTCGCATTCACGGTGTCATCAGACCGACAAGCCATACAAATGCAACTCTTGTTATAAATGTTTCTCTGATGAACCTAGCCTTTTAGAACACATCCCAAAACACAAAGAATCGAAACATTTGAAGACGCACATTTGCCAATACTGTGGCAAGAGCTACACTCAAGAAACGTATTTAAGCAAACATATGCAGAAGCATGCAGAACGAGCGGACAGAAGACCGCCTATTGCTGGATTGGGACCAGGTCGTGCTCCGGCACCGTTCCCAGATCATCCATATTGGCCCAAGATAAGTCCCGACTCTGCCGCTCATTTATCTGAGGCTATGCAAGAAGGTGGCGCCTTTGGTCAACAAGGTGGTCACGACGGTGGTGATGAAACTGAAAATGATCATCTTCAGGCCCATCATAGAGCATTGTTCGAACATCATAGACTAAATGGAGGAGGTGATTTAACTAATAGTGAAGAAGGTGCTCGGCAAAGCTTACATTTGAATGGACAAGGTTCCGCATCTGTGCCAACGTCAGGCTATGATATTGCATTGTCGAAGGCTAGTGCCGCTGCTAATTCAGCATTCACGCCCATAAATTCGATGGCTCCACATCTGGGAGGATTAGCTCATGCCCAGCTTGGTCAAAGGCCATATTTGTACGATTCTTTGGGTTTTCAACAAGCAAAGCAACCACCGCTAGCAGCACCGGCGGCAGCTTCTTTCCCGAACCAGCTAATATCGCTACATCAAATCAGGAATTATGCGCACCAACCTGCCGCCAATTTATTATCTCCAGACCATCTTTTGCCTCATTCTCTCGCTGTTAAAGACAAGCAGTAGTGACTTATATTGTTCAAAGTTATCTTTGTCTTAGCGAAGGTAACTTTTGTAACCAGCTCTGGGAATAATTTTTGGCAATTTTGTGTGTTTTTACTGAGTAAAACGGAATTGATGGTTTTTGTCTTTGAAGGCTTGTCAAGATTGTATTCTCTGAGCAATTAAAATTATGACTCATTGAAATATTGTGATGTATGCAATAAGAATGTGTGAAGATGATGATGAATGATTTTCGAATCTTTTCATATAGACTCTCAGAGTATTGTTCCTACTTTATTGCTACTTAAACACTCTTATATAGTATAATTTATACACAAGAATACTTAATAATAACTCCAATCTGATCTCTACATAGTAAAATGAAACTGTATTTACCTGAGTAACGTATGCCACACGTGTCGCTATAGTAAGGAAACACAGACAGGTTATACTGTGTTAAATTTTATTATTACTATATTTATTTTCTCGTATCAGTATTATTTGGAGTGATCAGCAATACAAATAGTTTGTAGTTTATAACGAGACCTCTTTCCGTTGGACAAATACGATGCTCGTCTGTCTATTAAATGTGTTGTAGAATCATTCGATGTATATGAATTAACGGAAGCTCTTAGTCTATATGAAAGAATTTCAATAGCCTGAAAGGTGATTGGTGGTAAGGCTCAAACAGTCCAAGGATTTAAAAGACTAGGTCTAAAATAATTTAATCGGCTCTATTTTGAGACTAAGTATTACAATACTTGTGAGGGTTCGTCAAATTGGGAGCATTCAATATGCGATAGTGTTGTGAAATATTTTGTATTAGTTTAAACATTAAATTATAATAAAAAAATCCAATTATTAATTATCTCTCGATGGTAAGCATTATGAATATTTAATTAGTGAATAAATCAACGAATGATAAATTATTACGTTCTCTTTTTTGGGGTTACACCTTACTATACAATTGTTGTTGCAGATGGGAAATCTTTTCTGACCTATCTGTTAAATGTTATGTGAAATCATATATGTCGGTATGTCATCGGAATTTATTATATAATATTATATATGAAAAATCTCCGTAAAATTGTAAATATTTGACTTGCAGAGATTTTTTTTCATATTAGAGTACCATTAACATGTAATACTGTTTTTTGTATTTTCTAATTATTTATTTTTTCCTATGTACTTAATTATTTTTAATTAAAAATTTTGTACGTCACAATTGGGATTTGTTTAATGATCTCAGATTATATTTTTATTATTGTATGTTATGTAAATGTTAATTCTTTAAATATTTTTTTATTTAATCTGTATAAAAATGTCAAAAAATTCATCCCGATGCTAATAATAATGATGTATACAAATAATATTTGACTTATGACAAATTAATTCATTTTCAAAATTGAAGAGGTCAATTTTTCAAAACAGATCACTCAGAATAGACATTTTTTTATCATTCCTTATTATTTTTTATATGATTGTATTATTTAATTTTTCGACAATTTTACTGTATACGTAGATGGTACTCAAATATGAATTTTTGTGAACATACACATATATGATTTGTTAATCATGTTTTATATTTTTCTCATTTATGGTATATGTAAAAAATTCAAAAATTAATATTGTTATGCAAAACTTTTATTTGGCAATATTAAATCATAAACTGGCCGTGTTCAGTTTCGTTGTAACCCTTAAGACGGCATCGGCTTTCCTTTACGAATGTAATAAAAAAAATGTAACAGAGGAAATGCGGTGTCCTTACACTTTTTTAAAATAAATTTAAGTAGAAATTGTGATATAGTAATTTACATGAATTGTAGATTGTTATTATTATTTTTTTAATGTTTCAATTATTTTGTATGTTCAAACAAATTCGGTATTATTGATAAGCAAAAGATTTGTATAATTTTTTTTGTAATTGTTGATGCATTTTTTTTTGTATAATGTACACATACAAAAGCGTTACAATGCATATTCGATGAATCTTGCCACAATACAAATAAAAAAGGCAGTTTTTCCTTTCAAAACCGATCAGAACTTACTGGAAAATATGTTTATATAAAAATTACCTTTTTTCGACATTTTTGTGCCATAGAAACTCACCGAAACAAGTTTGATACTTGACGCCGAGTTCTGGTACGTTTTTAAGCGATGCATATTTCATTTTTTGACCATTTTTTATGCATTTTTGGAGTAACTTTTATGAACACCGTATATGCACGTACATGAATCTTGCGTAGTTCACTACTTTTTTGATTTCCACAGTACTTACGAACCAGTTTCCTACCATGACGAGTGCATTTATAAGAATATCAATTATATAAATTGCAATCTCATATATTATATGTATATGTATATAACAGCATATATATATATGCAGATAATTTTATATATAAATTTAATTTACTTAAAAAAATGAAGAAATATGAATAGTTAGTCAACTCTTACTGTGTACATAAAATAAGATTTTAATAATTCAATTCATTATTCACTCTGGCTTTTGTATGTTAATCATTAAATTTATTGATCTACATAAAAATGCCATTATTTTCGATTTCGTTTTTTTCTTATTATAATTTGTAAGTACCTTATTTTTTTTCGTTAATTTCTCAATGGAAAGTTACATTGTAATTTTTTTTCTAAGTTCATCGAATTTTCGTTTAAAATACTTACAAAATACTTTTCTCAGTGTATTTATTGTGTGTGCACACGATGAAAGATATTTGTAGATATAACTTGTGCGTGTGCACACACGCATTAAATTCATGCAAATATCAAATACATGACGAACTCTGTCCTCTTCCCACTCTTTCAAAATGTTTTAATTTTTTTAATTTCTCAAAAAGAGGAGGCAAATTAGAATGTAATAATAAAAAAGAATATTATGAAAAAACGAATTGGTTTCATTTCTTTGTCCCCACGTTTCCAGTAACCTAAATTACCTGTAATTAAATAAAGGATGTGGCTATTTGCAGATACGGTATCTGTAAATTAAGCTATTTTCAGAGATGGTGGCACGACAATTGGTCCAAAGACAATCTGTCCAAGACAACTTATCCAAGTGAAAACCAGTCCAACTGGTCCAAATCGGTCAAAAACGTCCAAATTGGTCCAAAACGTCTAAATTGGTCCAAAACGGTCTAAACAAGGTTCAAAACGAACGTTCAAGAAATTTTTTTTCTCAAACGAATTTATTATATTTGGAACTGTCGAATAGCCGCAAAAACGGTTTCTATTGAATTACTAGTATATAGGCCCGATGTTAATAACATCGGCTGCGGTTTTGTTAAGAAACGGAAAACGATAAAATGTGAA
>JAOXNN020000020.1:2015522-2047111 GCA_028571205.2 Hydropsyche betteni | reverse complement strand
TTTTAGTTTAGACGCAATTATATGTAGGTAAAATTTGACAGTTGACATTCAAACTAAAATCGATAGTTAGGGTATACTCAAACTAGTATGGGTATAAACAAACAAAAGTGAACACTTGAACTGTGGCATATACAAAAAATAAATTATAATCCAATAATCTTCATTTAAATTACACATAATATAAATTCTAAAAAAAACCCCTACTTAAACCACACAATTATTTTAAATCACAAAACAATGCATCATGTCAACGACCACCATATAATTACCAAAAAAAAAAAACGAATAAAACCACACGTCATCACAAGAACATAGTACGTTCAGAAGTACTTATAAGAATATTAATTGAATCCAGCGCCAATGCAAAACCCACGCAAAAATCCTATGAATCAGACACATTGAATCGACAACAAAAAGACCTGAAATCATCGCACAATCCGAGTCGTTCACTTCGCACTTCACTGTTATGTTTACAAACATAAAGCTTTCTTTTTGGAGCATCGTATACAAAATGCACGGTCCGAACCTAAAATAATCCGACATCCAGATCGAGAACGGGATCTATGCACACACGTGGAGCGACCAACGCTGAGAATTAAAAATATTTATCTTTTTTTTTGAATATTTTTTTCGCGCGGATCATATCCGTATTCAGAATGTACGGTGGTTGAGGTCGCCGAGCGTAGAAAGTGTGTGTTGTATGTGCGTGATGGCGAAAAATGGCAGATGTACGGTGAAAATTGGATTTTTGTTGTGTTTTGTATGTGGGACGCGTATCTGTAGATAGTGTTTATCTGAGATTGAAAAGATTTGCGCGAAATTTTGGAATTTGGATGTGTTCGGGTACAGTAGGTTATCGATTTGCATTGAAGAGATTTGTGAACGAATATTTTTATCTGTATAAATAAAAATGAATCGTGGCAGATATTTTGTTGGGGCCAATCTAGAAAATCGCTTGAACGTTTTGTATATTTATTTTTTTCTTTTGTTCGCTTTAACTAAGGGGTAGTTTATGAAGAAAAATAATTAGGAAATTCCTAAAGAAAAGCTAAAAAATGACGGTACACTCCGCTATTCGCCCAACAGTCGTGTTGTGAAGATTGCATACGATCAGGGGTATTTTGTTTTCAATGTGTTTTTGAAATAAAAATAATTGAATTAATTAATTTAACAACAATGCATCCGCACACCGATGTGTGCAGAACGCGTGTTCACAACGGGAATCAGGAACTGGAACGGGAATCGGGAACAGGAACGGGAATCGGAAACCGGGAACGGAAATCGGAAACCGGGAACGGGAATCGGGAATCGGGAACCCGAGCAACGCCGAAACTGCCGCTACTTTAAGATAAGTGCAATATTCAAATCATTGAATATTACTATCATTGTATTGTTGAGACACAAATTTTCATTTTTTTGTATTACAATGGATTACATGGTACTTCAAGGCGAAATATGAAGAAGTTTCCGTTTATTATACAAAATTTACATAGCAAACCCATCTCAAAATTCGTTAATTATTTCCTGAAGTTTGTACACTTCATACATAGTTTTCCCATAACAACACAAATTTCAAAACGGGTCCGCATACACACCAGCATCGTAAAGATTAACCGAGCAAAAACGCATTCTTTTCGCCAAGCGCAGAACGAAGTCCGCGTCCAGCTGGGTCATAAAAGGAGCAGAGTTCATTCGAAACTCGCACCGAGCAATAAAACAACACAAAAACGAAACAAAACGAGAAAACGGAACGATCCACGGCAGGGCATATGTGAAAGGAATACGTGCTCCAATACATGCGAGGATCGCTTTCAATTAAAGGCGACGATTGAGATTCCCTCGTATGTGACGAAGGGAAGTAGAGCTCGTGTGATATGTGATGTGGTCGTAGGCAATGTGGAAGTTTCCGAGGGGCCTGAAGGATTCCGATCTGAACTGCGGTTTTGTGGGAGAATGTGTTTTGCAAGTGTTGTACACGTGGGAAGGATGCACCGGTGCATTGTAACAGTTTTGAGAATTTATTGCAATTTTATATGTGACTAGCGGATAGTACCCGGCGTTGTTCAGGGCTTTAATTTTAAATCAAATATTTTCTTATTTAAATTCATTAAAACAAAAGCATAAAGTGGGCCATTTTTTTGCGGACTGTCCCGTTTTGGGTTCTGGGAAATATGTTCACTCTATTTTAATGATACAAAAATCTTCTCGACAAAAAAATACATATACTTGCCAATTTTTATGGCGATCGATTGAACGGTGGTGGAGCGAAACGCCGTCAAACAAATAAATAAATATATATACAAACATCCATTTTTATATGTATAGATGGTTTTTGAAGATATATTATACATCACAAATATCACATGTGAAAAGTTCATATTTGATATGGATTGTTAAAGATCTGTATTAGTTGTTTATGTTTAATTAAAGGTTCTACATGATAATGTGATAATTATCTTTGATTCGTATAATGAATAAGATAAATCTCGAATGTCAATGATATGGATCGTATGAGAATATATTATCTTAATACATCGAATTCATAGTGCAAATGGGTATTTATGAAGAACACGGATATTTCAATTTCTCAGACGATATTTGCACGATGTGTTATCGCGGTTTCGCTAAATAATTTCGGCATGCAAAGTCATAAAATAGTGCTGACTTCATGAGATGAGCGATGAATCGTATAGGGTTTTTCATTTTGTGAAAATCGTATATGGAAAAATTAACGGATAAAAACCACTATTATATCATCAAACATTTTCATTGATAACAAAATCATTGCCGACTATTGTAAACCAAGCGGAATTGCGCCAATTATAAATTAAAATCGTTTCTAGGCTATTTGCAAATACATAATTACTATTGATTACGTCTAGTTTAAACGATATATTTTTTTTAATTTGCTATTCAATGCTAATCGATCCACATTAAAATCAGACTAGCTTCGAATCAAGGCAAGTTCTTTTTTTTATAAACGGACGTTTTATTACACGGATACTTTAAATGTCAATATGCTTTTGTGCGTCTGAAAAAATCTAGGTTTAAACGCCAAATTAAAAATTCGACGAAATGGAAAATAGCAGAACGTGCTTCATTGGCGCTATTTGGTATTAAGCAATATCCGATAGTACAAATATTTACCCAACATCCAATGTAATTTTATAATTCAATCATCGATTTCATATTATGAAAATTACAATATAATTTTCACCATAATTTTCGAACACATTTTCCTCGTATATTATCAAAAGCACTTAAGAATATCATTATCACATTAAAAAAAACTTCCACCACATTATTACACATCAACGTCACATACACAATATACAATGGGGTCGACGATGACATACATACAAAAAAAAACCAGAAAAAGCCTCAAAACGAATAAGCATGCATCCACCAAAGAGCAACCCATTAACGCGGCCAACTGTCATCAATAAAATCGCAACATTTGCCAAGACCGTCGACCGGGTAGGAGGCTTTCGCGCCAAAAGTGGGTCATCGCCATAGAAAAAAGTTGGAGAAGCGCTGGTGTCCCCGTGGAGTGCACAGTTTGGCTCATCTCCAAATGGTCGATTGCCTTGGGGGGCATCGGCATCCTTGGGTCGACGGAATTAACTCGTACGGGCAGATATTGAACAAAGCTCGGCACTATGAGCCTCGAATGTTCGATATGTAGATGGACGAATTGTGAGCAGGGACGTATTTGAATATCTAGATATTAAAAAAAATCAAAATCAAATTCACATCCGAAGTTTTACTTCAATCCTTTGCGTAGGACTTACATATTACATAACTAGCTGATCTAGTGAATTTCGTATCACATATAATCGTTGTTCGTTAGTATCGCTAAAACTAAGCTGACCATACGTCCCGTTTTCGCCGGGACTGTCCCGTTTTTGTTGTGTCTTGCGTTCGTCCCGTCGTTTTCGCATATACAAGATCTGTCGTCAACAAACGATAGATCTTCGGCTCGACTACGGGATTTTTTTACATCTTAAAATAGTGCCCGTTGTTCCCGTTGTCTTTACGCGTTCTGCACACACCGGTTCCCGATTCTCGTTCCCAGTTCCCGTTGTGAACACGCGTTTTGCACACACCGGTGTACCGATTGTAATTATTGTCACAATCAATATGCAGCGCGGTGTGGCGGCGCATTGTGCATGGGGCGATTGGGCAATACTTTATTTGCCATCAATAAACACATGTCTTATATCATGATCAATGTCTAATTGTAAATTTCTGCAGTTATTTGTAGTGTGGGATTTAAAGTTTGACAGCGTACACGATGCAAAACATCCTCAAACATGTTGTCCCTATATTTCATCCACAAATCTTTCGGATTCGAGGGGAAAAATATCGATATGATAATCGCAAACAGTGATTTGAATATTATTAAAAATTTATTAAATTATTTTTTCTTTTGTCCGCTATGAACAATCGCGAAGTGTACTGTTATTTTCTATACAAAATTACTTATATTATTTCAAAGCTATTATTATATTTAGAAATTCCCTTATTATTTTTATTTGTAAACCACTTGTTAGTTAAAACGAACAAAATAAAAAAAATGAATATCCAAATCGGTCAAGCGGTTTTTAAGTTTTAGTATTTCATATCACGGAGATTCATTTTTGAAGAAGACAAGTTAGTTCACGATGATTTCACTACTAATATTTGCATAAAAATATTAAAGCCGTCCCTTCTTGTCTAAAAATAACAAGGTGTGTTAAAGATGTGAAAGAGGATCGTTGTTTTTGCACAAATTTGTTGGATATGCTAATGCGTAGTTTGCCCTTTCTCTTAATACGGTCCTGAATATGTTTAGAGTGTGAGAAATAGGTGATTCCTTATCGATCCAGGACGAGCCGAGTGGGGATGTGTGTAAGTTTGGAATGTGTAGTAGAAGTCTTTGAAAATTAAAATAATTGATTCAAGTATTTATATCAGATTTATATTCTTCGTGTTTGAAATTCCGTGTTGCAGAGATACAGATGGGTTTTATGGAGTTCAAAAGGTTACAGATTCATCTACTCAAGAGTGATGAGGGTAGTGGTCTACCCTTTTTATATTTTATCGCAACCTTTTTTGTAAATCTGTGGAAAAGATTCGGAGAATTTGAGATACAACAGATTTTTATGCAGTGAATGATGCTACATAAGAATTAGATGAAAAAACCGTAACATAAATTTTCACGCAATAATTTTCATCGCATGCAATTTTTATGACAAGGAATTTCCAATATCATAAGAAATTCAGGATTTTCTTTTAAATCACATGCGCAAATCGTGTGACGATAAAGAAAAGGAAACTTTTAAGGATTCCAAAATTGAAATCTTAATTGTTGAATGAAAAATTCTTGAAGACTATGCCAAGAAAACAGATTATTAATTCATCCGCTGATTTTAAAATTAGAGATCGATAGAAATTAGATAATGGATGTACATATAAGTCAATGCCATGTTTAAAGCACACGTTTCAAACTGAGCGAGAAATTGCAGTTAGTAGAATATACACGATCACATACCTAAATCAGAGACTTCAACCAAAGATACTCCTAATATTAAACTCATCGAAACTTACCACCCCATTATCATTCTCGATAAACCAAATCACCCAAAATTCTAATATTATTATAAACCATCACCGAACCGGACACGACAACACGCCCATCAACAATTCACCGAATCAATACCGAAAACCCTCAAAACCAAATCAATTAAGCCTCCAAATCTTCAAATACGACCTACGTAGGGGCACGTGCACGCGTTACGTATACGAATTCAATTTAACGCCCGCCGTTCGCGCTAAACTCTGTTATTTTATGCGTGTCGCGTCACAGTTAACGGCGTTACCGGCAGACTATACGTGTGCGTATCGGGTTTAATGTAACAAACGAGACTTCCCAATTACCGGTGAAATCAAATACGGCGCCGAAAGGGTTAAATTAATAAATGGTACGTGCCGCGGCCGGATCCGCGCCGGCTTTCGGCCGTAAGCTCGACGTGACTATCGTTTACGCATAATTGCGTCGGATTAGTGTAATAAGGATTAGTGTGTGTGTGTGTGTGTGTGTGTGTGTGTGTGTGTGTGTGTGTGTTTTAAGGATAACCCTAACGAATCTAGGATATGATCTAATAGTTTGGTGGGATGGAAATGTTTTAATTTGGGCCCCATTGAAAGGCTATATTGGAAAGCGTATACATTTTTCGCTTGTTGAAAGACTACGGTTTAGAATTGTTAAATGTAGTGGTTCACGTAGGTTATCAAAGTTAAGCTATGTGTGGTAAGAATAATCGATAGATTTAACTATTGAAAAAAATAACACTATTCCAAAAAACGATTACAATATTTAGGTAGTTTAAAAAAAAAATAATAAAAGAAGATTCTCAGAAAATCGAAGTTTTAGTTTTGATAAGATTAAAATTTCTAAAGTTAATTGACATCTATCTAAATCAGCACTTGACTACTTGTTACAAATTCCAAGAAAGTTCATTTGGTAACTAAGATTTCAGTATTCAGTTTCTTGAAAGTTACTTTTTTAACATTATATAATTCAGTACTCCGCAACCTTTTTCAAAAACCATACTTCTAAAATTTCGCGGCACACCCACCAGGGTGACCATATTTTTAAGGACTTACAAAAATTGCCCTATAAAAACAATTAAAAATTATTAATTAACAATTATCTTCTTTATAGAAATTAAGTAAATTTTACATTATTGGCAAATTATTTGATTTTTTCATGTATTTGGGAAAGCACCGTGGCACAGCCAACATCGTCTCGCGGCACAGTGGTAGCGGAGCACTGATATAATTGACAATAAAAATAATTTCCCGCATTACCAATATCTTCTCATTATCCTCATGAAGGTTATATATGACGATGATTCCATATTTTAACGAGTTTCCGAAATATCAATTATTGTTATTGGTAACGTTAGATTAGACACACACAACATCTATCATTGCATATGATAGATGACCTTGGAAGAAAATGAACCAATCGTTTTAAAAAGATATATAGAAAACGAAACCGTACGTCTGAAAGTAATAAAAATATTATACGTCGTGGGTGGTTACCTAATTCGCATTTAGAATATTTAGATAAAGTCTGAAGAAGTATGGTGTGTAATACTGCAAGGATATGTTAAAAAAATATGTAGTGCCAGATTTGAATAGTTGAGTAAATCTCTTCTCTCACATCTGGAGTACGAATTACCCGCGTTTTTTCATGTACATATGATTATAACGTATGCATTTGTCAAATATCATGAATTTACTTCGAATATTAAAACAATAAGCTAAAAGTAAATTATCGTAATTCGTAACGTGCAAAAAAGGTCACAATGAATAGTTATTAAGAAACAAGTCACAAATTGAATACGTCAATCACAAATACGTATAATTTGTATGAAAACAGCAAAAACAGAATTTCATTATACTTACAAAAAGTAAAATTTATTCCGAACCAACATTGTCTCACAGTTGATAAATAATGCAATTACAATTCTGATTGTGCACGAAAAAACGAATTCAATAAGCTCAATTGAGTACCGTAAATAGGCCAACGACGGATCCGCCAAGAAAACAACAGACACTGATGGACAACACGCAAATTACATTCAAACCACAAAAAACACTCATCACACAAATCGATCATCTTTCCCCATCCGACGGACTCCCGCGACAAAAATCGAGTCAAACAAGCGGCTTTTGCAACAGCCGACCTCAATTACCGGCCGCGTACACTTTGCTAATTTTTTCCCCCAATTTAGCGCGTGTTTTCCGCGAGAGCGATCTCCGCTGTGACATTGATGACGCAAACGGCACAATGTACCGCGTTTTCGACGTGTTTTTTTCTTGGGTTCGTACGTCATTTTAATTTCAAATTGACGTCCAGAGAGACCGCGGCGAGAGAATATTGCGTTTCGATAATGGGAAATTAAATCTGAGGCGACGTCAGAACGGTATTTGCTTTGCGTACGAGAGACGTATCGTTTCGTAATAATTTCAATGTGTATGTGACGTTAGTAAATCGCTCGGAAAAGAAAGTCGCTTGATAAATAGCGCGGAGTAAAAATTTCTTTACAGACGTGCGCGGCAAGTGAAAAAAAGGGTAAGAAAACAGTTCGAGTAATCTACGAAAATATTTTTCAATCTGAGAGGTCGGGATGATTTGTTTCCTGTGAGATGGCTTGGAAGGGAAAAATATATTGAAATTATTTTTTTTGTCAGATTTGAAAGATTGTTTAGTAAATATAATAAAGTATGGCGTGTATTTAACTTAATATTAATTTATTCAGCTATTGATCAATGAAAAAAAATTTAATTATCAGTAAATTTTCGAAATTATGAGTGACTATCCTAAATGATCAGTTGTCATATTCTCAATTATTAAACTAAATAATCAGATAATAAAATGAAACGGTCGATGATTATTATAAAATGATCAGAAACATAATTTAAAAATCTTTAGTGTTGTCATATTGCATTGTGGGCTCCTATTATAAAAAATCCAGATGAATTTTGCCACTTATTGTTACTAACACTCTTTTGATAATCTCACGCCTCTCCGTTTTCGTGTCTGTTGACGTTTACGTTTATATCGTATTATTGACGTTCAAAATAATATCAAAATTAAATGAATAGTCCGAATTAGGCGTTTGTGCAGAGCTTTTTTTAGTGATTTGTTTAGATTTTTCGGATCTCTTTCAAAGGGCTAGTAATAGCCCCAGGGGCAAGTTTGGGTACTGCTGTATTATTCTAACCGTTTTCAAATTAAAAAATACTGATCAAAAAGGATTTATTGACTGATTTTATAATTGATAATTACTGATAATTTTTTCATTTTTTTAATGACCACTTTTGAAATTAAAAACTTACTAAATAATTTGTGGCCATAAAATATTGATTTCATACAACGAAATCTAGACAAGAAGACCATATTCGGTCCATCTAAATATAAATCGTTCAGAAATAAAGACACGTTCCAGACTATCTCGGAAAATACCGTGTTGAGCAAGCACTCATTTAAATAACATTTAATATTCATTAAACGAACAAAATTACGAATATTTATATTAAAAAAAAAGTGTGGCTACGACCGCAAAAGGTTAACTTATGCGAAAATCGATTCGAACGATGACGAACGATATTTCGCACGAGAAGTGTGCCGAAAGAGCATCAATTACCGCCGAATTACAATCGAAAATCTTAATTCCCATTACGTGCACTTTTTTTTCTCATGCACGGAAAACTCCGAACAAAAGACGGATCGGAATCGAACGCATAACGGAACACCGACCGAAAATCTGACTAACTCATGCAAATCAGAATCGAAACAGGACCCGATCTAGCAATTATAAGGTGAACCGGTGTGACTTAACGTCTTATACGTTTACAAAACCAGATGGCCATAAATGGACAATTCACCTGTGCGAGCGTTTAATAGAAACCCACATAGAATGAGTGTAAATTGTCTGCAGGTACCTATGCAGAGGGACGGGTTAAATTTGAACCGAAATCACATGCAGAGTTTGAAAATAAACTTAGAACGAACGAGCGATGATTTTCAAACGTTTCGCAAATCTAAATATGAAAAAAAAAATCAATCATGAGTGGCTCAAAGCGACAGCGATGTTCTGTTAAAGTTATTATCGTCTTATAATGGACTGGTTATATCATTAAGCAGATCCGCTATATACTATTATGTACAACCATCAAACGAAATAAGTTATTATTTATGATAAATAACGTCAATTATGTCCATCACCTTCAATATACATACAGTTTTCCATAAGACACGCCCTGGGGCGAAGAAAATATAATGTAAGTGTTATAACGTTTTATATGGGTCAAAAACAATGGCATGCTGCCGGTCCATAAGTCACATGCGAAAGTTAAGGAGTGTTTATGTACATAAATAATTTATTTACAAAAATAATACATAGAAGGAACACGCGAACCGAGCATTAACCATGATCTGGACGGTTTGTGAAATTATTTTGGCGCTTAAGAATGGACGTAAGTTAATTCTGCGCTAGTATTGATTCTGAAAAGCTTTTTGAATCCATTTATTGCTTTCGTGCTGTATTATGTGGACAAAACGAAAATGGTTATCGAATGGAAAAAAAATCGAACTAAACGACTGTATAAATAACTGATAAATAATCGTTTCGGCTGTGAGTAAAAGGCGAAAGATTTATAAGTTTCTATGGGAAACGGGCACCGTTCAAAATTGTATGAAAATCGAATCTCGTGATTTATAAAGGAGCGCGATTCACGAGACGCTAACTGAAAATTCAAAATTTATGAAATACGAAAGATTGAATTGAAATTTATGGCCTTTCTCAGCCTTACAGTTATTCGGTAAATCAATTTCACGTTCGCAACACTTCAAGACTATGTATCAGTTATTCGGAGTAGGTCAGAGTTTAAAGGGTTAAAAAAAAAAAACATTGGGATTTAAACGGAATAATACTTTTTTGAATAAAACTCGGTGGACATTCGTGAACGGAATTCGTGAACCAAATACAACCCAGTCACGCTATAAGCAATCTTTTTAATGTGGACGATAAAAAATTGAAATGTTTATTATCAATTAAATGCGAAATAAGAGCATTATTCTCAAATGATTTAATTAAAGAAAGTAAATCTGATGCTTGTTTTCACAATATGATATTAATTATTTTTTCGCATAGTATATTCAAAAAATTGTATCAATGGTTTAATTTTTTCAAATGATCCAAATGACTAGTTCCCACCGATCACTGAAGTAAAGCGGTATGTGATCGTAAACAATGTTTATACCTAGAAAATAATCTGTTGAAAATGCTTCAGGGTTTGATAGATATGATGTTATCATTATAATCCGAATGTGATATCGAAAATATAATAAATTGCGAAAAAATTTGAATAAAAATTTCCCATTGTTTCCATAAAATAAACAAATCATAAAAGAGTTACTATATTATTTTCCGATAACATATCTGTTACCATTCATAAATCCAATCAAATAATTATCGATACACGAAATTGAATCAATGAAACAAATGACATGAATGATCAATCGCAAATATACCATCTATACATAAAAAAGCGTTCATGCTAACGCAAAACATAAATCGTACAAAATCAGTACTATTAAAAAAACGACATTAAACTTACAAGCATACAAAATCTATCTACGAGTTCAAATTTCATACGACGCCATTCGAAACTCCTCAAATTCAACATCTCCATATATATACCTATCGTCCTGCAGATGCTTCAGCTCGCTGATCTCCAGCTCCCTCCTCAGGTTGGACACTTCGCAGAGGAGCAGGTCCCTCTGCGCAGTCACCGACTCCAACTCGGCCCTCAACCTCACGATCTCGTTGGACAGATCCATGGTGGCCATGGCCATGGATATATTTTTGTATAAAATTCGATACGATCACTTCCCGAAATATATATATACACGTTTTGATTAAGTCACCGGCGATACGGACAACAGCTTCATGCTTGTGAACTGTCGCAAGGACTAGGAAGACTAGTTGACAGGACAATGACTAGACGTCGAATGGTATACATGAGTGCACTATATAAATATATATATATACAAAATTATTGTTAAACACACACCGTACCACTGTTATAAGCGTTTTGACACTTTACACGATTCATATTATTTATATATGTACAGATTCGATTAGTCGACGCACATACAAAACGCGGGTGCTGATTATTGGTGTTAATTACGCTAAGTTCACTATGTATGTACAAAATAAATTAAAAACGATAATAAATAATATGTGTAAGATCACTATTTGATTTATTCAGTCGTTGTGCTGATCCTAGTGAGGCGATCGATCGTGTGCACGTCTTCGAAGAGTGAAGTCTGAAATGAGAAAAAAGAGACACAAGAAAGTCAGTGATTGATAGACATTAGGATCGAACGAATAAGATTGTGCAAATAGATGGAAAAGTAAATGTATTAAATGATTTTTATTCGCCGTAATACATTAACTGTGGAACGGCTAATTTTTGAGATAACGTCGGCGAACGTTTCATGGTGATTTATATTTGGCGCTCGCTGATTTCAATTATCCGTTGAATATCAAATGTAATGATCAAATATAAACAATATTAATGACGGAGAATGATTTGAAAAACTTCATCAATTTTATTCTAATTAAAAAAAAATTTTCAACGAAGAATTCAAAATATTTTCTTTACATTTGAAAAAATTAGACGCCTGCAAGAGAAAATCTTATTAAAATTATTTACACTCGAAAGAGGCGTTAATTAATTAAAAGGGGGAAAAATACAACGGAAATAAATCAAATGTACAATACAATGCGATATATACAATTAAAAAATAACCACCACCACCAAAACCACCTTCACCGGAAAAAATAACAATCGCTGTACAAATACTGAACGAAAAAAAAGTTTGACGTTTATAAAACTCGAAAGAAAGCGAAAAATACGCGGTCGAAAAAAGGGAAACAATACCGCGAAAACATTGTACATTTATTACGACAGGGGTTCCGTTTCGGGGCAAAAATCTCACGCTCGGAAAAGCGAAAATTTTCCGACGGGAAAAATCGGGGGAAAACTCCCCGGCCCGTTTTCCCTGCGACGCAGAAAACAACAGCAGGATACGAAAAGTTTACTCGATTAAATATGAATCGATCTCGAATAAATACCCGGAGCCAGTTTGGGCTGTATCGTACTACATATTTATGATATTACGCTTAGAAATCTGTGCAGATGTAAAAGGGAGGGAAACGAAAATAAAATACAGATGTTTCCGCGCGTATACTGAAAATTCGGTTTGAAATCTGAACATTTTCAAGAAATGCGAATAAGCCTACGTGACATTTCAACGGATTTTTTTATTTATTTATTAATAATGTTTTTATCCACTTCGTTTATATTAAAATATCTCGTTGTATTACTATCGATAGACTTCTGGGTGTTTGCATTCATTTATCTATTCCGAGAAAGATTGAAAAAAACGATAAATGCTAACAATATTATCTACCGACTTTTTCCCATATACGACAAGGCACAAACTAAAAAAATCATCATATTCAAAGCCAAAAATTGATTGATCGATTTCGCATACTTCGCCAGAAACAGTGGGCGTTTCGTTAAACTGAGATTTGTATGAAATTGTATTGAGTTACTTGTAATACGCCCCCAGTACTATGACGTTATCGAATTTACGCCCTTAGGCCACATTGTGCACTCGATATTATAAACATTATTTTTTCCAAGTTAACGACTCGTATTTTGTGTAATGTGTTTTTTTTCAATTATCTAACATATGGTTTCGAATTTAATGGGAAACCGAACGCGGTGGGCGTCAATTTTATTAGAAAAATCGTGTATGAGAGGTTGTAAAATCATTTAGTGCAGCGCCTATGTAAATATTCCTTTGATGGTTTTTTACGATTTATATTGTAACACGACCTATCGAGATTCACATTTAATTACTCAATCGAATCAAATTTACATATACGGCAATTTTATGTCACGAAACAGATTGCAGATAGTTAAATCGAATCGAATGACGATTGCTTTGAACTGTTGAACAAATTGTGCTTATATAAAGCGACCTCGAAAATTCATTATCGTTTGGAACCTTGCAAATTGCTACCTCTCGAAGACCTCGTGGAGTGGTACGATTTAACGACATTAGAAGTCCTCGACATTCAGATTGAGTTTCGATAAGACATTCGGGTTACTGGCAAGTGAACAGGAGACGGGAAGACATCTGTTCTTTAGTGTTATTGTGCACTGTTTTCGTATGTATTGCCTATGTGGCACGTGCACGTGAACCGTTCGAAATTATTGCATATTTCTGCGATGAATTTATTATTTTCGGGGGTAAATATAGATTTTTCCGAAACATGGAACTTGTTCCCCTTTATGGAATAAGTTATCGTTTTTCGAGGGCGTTGCAATTCATTTGGAAATGAAATGTTGGAAACGAACCCGCCGAATTCGAGGGTACGCCGTCGGAAATATTTCACGTTCGGATAAACCGCGATATAATTTCGTTTTAGGTTCGTGAAAAATAACGTTGTGCAAATGTGATAAGGCACACTTCGATGACGTTGGAAGTCTAACAGTCGGCATAACACCTGATCGAAAACACGTTTCGCTTTAATATTCGCCTTGAACTTTCTTTACTGTGATAAAACTTGAACTCACAACTCGCTAAAAGCCATGAAATGAAACAAATTCTAATAAAGCGTATAACGTATGCAGTTTTGAAATTACCAAGCGTGAAGAAAAAAACCATTAAATACTAGCGAACAAAAACAATTACATGCGTAGTACTATATATATATTTTTATAACAATCTATGCGTTACGAAAAGTATTCAATAACTAGTATAACTATTATATAAACAAATCACAAATCCTACTCAACTTATACTAAAAATAAATACAAAAACTTATTCGACATGAAAATGAACAGTTCGCATGAGGAAAATGAACACGGATACTCTTTCAAGAAAAGAAAAAATTCGATCAATCACTAACAGTGTAAAATTAGCAACAGCGAAAAAAAGAAGACAAGTGATTAAAGACCCAACATCATTTGAATAAATAGAACATTAATATCCACAATACAACAAAACGGATCGAGAACCACCGGTATACGCATTAAAAGATTCATTAGGTTACCGGAACGAGTAGAACCGAAGAGACCACAAACGCAACCAGCTTGCCCATCGAACGGACAACAACATCATCCGGTTTTCGAACAGATGAAGTCACCCAGTACTGCTGTCACAAGGTCAACTTGCATACGATTAATTGCAGTAAAAAATACAGTACCGACGTGCACAAAAAAAACCTATTTAATAGAACCTCAAGCTGTACTTTAAGTAAGCAGGTGGAGGCGTTGCGCAAAAACGGCAGCTTCCCTACCATTGCGAAACCAGAATCGGTACGGAGGCGTAAAAATTATGCGCCCACGAGAAGTCGTAGGAAAAATTGAAAATGAAAAAATCGACCCACGCTCGAAATGCGGAATCGAGACGCTCGACCGAGCTTCGGAAAAATCTCAGGATTTTTCCCGGGAATTCGCTCCGGCGGAAGTTTGTGCATGGTTTCTCGGATTGATAAAAAAAAAGGTAAGCGTTCGTGGCGTGCTTTGTCGTTTCGAATGTTGGGAAATTGCTGAACAGTTTTCCAGAAAATTCAGGTCGCGGCTAAGGCGACTGCTATTAGAGCGAGCGTTCTAAGTAATCTTTGGTTAATTTCTAGACGGTTAGTGTGCAGTTAAACGTTTTAGCATTCTTTCGCAATTTGCGTCATTTCACTCTCGGGTCTATTCAAGTGCGCTGTTTTGTCCCACGTAAAACTTTTTAAAACTGACGCATGATAGAAAGGAAAATTTTGACATGTAACGTCGTTTTGAGACTTTTTTCCGTTGAGAAATCGTCACGTATTGGTTCACTGTTGTTTTGCAATCGAAATGTTCCTTTAATAGATTATTTTTTCATAAATGGAAAAATATGAAAAGGTGACTATAAAATAATTAATTAAACAGCATGACAAATGGGCTTCATAAATCAAAAATCAGATAGTCAAACAGCCTTTGTGAATACATTAGAAAGAAAGAGGAAACTAGCAAACATAGAATAAAAGATATGGGTCAGGTCAATATACGTGCGGTCATTTCGTCTATATTTTATTTGAACGAAACAAAACGAAACCGATGCGAAGAACCAATTTATATTAAAAAACTTCCGAGATATTCAAATATTTATTCCCTTTTCGAGACACTCGGCTGAGATTGAGATTGCGCAACCGCCAAAAATATTAAAACACACAAAGAGAGCCAATCGCTTCGAGATCTCATCCATTACGATTATCGCAAACGGATTCTGTCAATCCAATCCGACAGCAGCTCGACAAACAGAGCCGACTTCGTAAAACTGATAAAAACTAGAAACAGAATCAGCACCTTTCACTCTTATACTTTCCGAAGTCAGATCGCATTAACTTCCACGTACGTCTCGGATCTCCAAACACGGATGTGTTGAACAACGATGAAAGTCTCATATTGACAATGTCGCGGAAGAAAGTTCTGTGATATCGAGGTAAACAAAAGGGATTCAGAGTGTTATGACGTATCTACGACTCCTCTACAGATATTGTAGTAGTTCCAGACGAAGCACTGGAGTTTTTGACAAGGGAAGATAATGCGAGATCAAAGAGAAGCGATCTCGGTGGTTCGGTTTGCCGTGAAATTCCGAGGATCGTTGTGTGAAGAGCTAAACCTGCTCCCGGTATCTAGATGGGGATTTATGCGAGGACTTGTCGATCTGGAAGGTAGAATAAGTCCTGATTTATTGCGTTTCGAATAAATACAGAAGTGGGAATCTACGCAATGTTATATTCCCGATCGGGGCGTTTCGGTTGCATCGGAACGATCAGAACAAAGTGAGATAAATCTCGGGTCGGAATTCGAAACACGTGTTGAAAAAGATGTTTCACAAGACTGTGATAGTTTAGATCGGAGAGATTAGGGGTTAAGACAAAACAGCTGTTCATTGATATAAAAATGCTGAGATGGGAAAATAAAAAAATCCGCTCACGTTACGTTTTCATTTAAATATTCAAATTTATATTATGCGATACTTCTAGACGTAGACCCGTATCTCTTTTCAGATCAACGTTCTCGCGAAACGAGCACGTTATAATATTGTCTATGTGACACACTCGAGAACGTACTCAGACGACACTACGAGGACTTTCGTCCCACTTTTTTATCCCTGTGAGATTTGCTCGCAAACTCGACAAAACTCCGTATCAAGGCATACAATATACATACGACACAGCGAGATAAAGCACAAAAGTTTCGGGACATAAAAATACAAATTAATTTCACACAACGAAAAGCAAATTTATGAAACGAAAACGTATATAAAACTAAATTTAATCGAAAAAAACATCTACCCATATCGATCACAGAATTTTCAAATCTTCCACGTCGAATTTCATGCACGTGCACAATACAATACAGACTAGTTCACCAGAGGATTAATTGAGCATACGAGAGCGTCTCCTCCACGCTTTCTTCTTGAGCACTTGGGCACACAGGCGAACGAACCAACCATAAGACTGGCATAGACACCTCTTTGCACACACGTGAGCATATCGTTATTGGAAATCCAACACTCGGACACGAAACTGACAGAAAACGGAACAATGGCGCGTTCGAGTGCCCGAAGTCCGAATGCGGCGACGCTCCGAAGATCGGCGTTTATATAATAATAACCATGTTCGTCATTTTTCGATTCTCGAGAAATTTTTTGTCGTTGTCGATTTATCGACGTTAACGGGTTTAGAGTTCCGCTAACGTTCGTTTTTGAAACCGTGCAAAATAACCAGGTATGGCGAGCGTTTCCGCTCGATGGGCAAACCAACGGTTTGGAAGAGAATCGCCAACATATCAGGACTGTTTTAATAATAAAACGCGATGGCGATGTTGTTCTTCGTCGAATATTCGAATCATAAGAACTTCGGACGACCTTCGTTTCTCATTTCAAGTTTTCGAAATACAATTTTCTTTCGGTTTATTGGTAGATTATTTCGCGGATGAGTAAATAAGAGATATATAGTAGATCGTTTTTTGTTTAAATTTATTTTCATTTAAATTTTAATTACAAACGCAAATGTCAATCCTTGGCATGAATCGATAAAAATGCGTTAACACGTTTCGAGCCGTGAATGGCGTTTTTGATGCGTGTTGACACCGTATTTGTATGGCCGTGTCTTTTCAATTTATTCGGAAAATGTGAGATAGTACATGTGCAATCAATCATTAAAACCTTTTTATACAAAAATATTTGTATCAATTTCTCTGGAAATTCCATATAATGGTATCGACTTAATGACCATTTTTTAGCGAAATCAACGATAGCTTGGACCTGAAAATGAGAGTACAATTCTTTTCAAATCTAGAATTAGGTACATATTAAAATAACGAGATATTAATTCGTATGAACGGGTCGATGCACTCGAAAAAAATTACAAAGCATACGAAATCGTATTGAAAGTGAATGTGAACAAAAAATAACAATCCTTGAAAAATCGCGGAAAATTTCGAATAAGCGAAAAGCATACACGGCGTAAGAGATTGTCATCTAAGAATTTGCATCGCTTCGCAATAGCGCAAAATTTAATATGAAATAGTAATGTTTCTTTATGTATAAAAAAAAACAATATAATAAATACGCTTTTATGTAACACAGCGAGACGTATATCAAAAATTTCTAACATAAAACAGGTATAGCGTAAAGAATTTGACGTTCGGCACGAATAAGACACGAATTGTTCGCAAGAGAGGAAACATTTAGTATTTCGTGAATTTATTATTTTATATTACAGCAGACAAGGACGAGACCTTCATGAATTCTAATTTTTTCATAAGTTTGGTTGACGGCCAAAAACATAGTTGACAATTTCGGTTTATTTCTTTGAAACGAACTTTTCTAACGCAAATTTTTTTAGGTGTAATATTCATAAATACATATTATAACGAAATCTTCGATTTTTTCAAGAGAAAATGTTGACATTTCAATTATTATCTAAAAAAAACATCATATCGCAATACGTAATCATTGAAAGAGACGTCTCCAACTACGCAATATTGAAAACTATTTAAATTGATACCTTGCTGAAAATGGCACGTACGTGCTAAACGACACGGCTGAAACTTGCGATTTCCCACAAAGAAAACACCAAAAGACGACTGAAAACCAACAGAACGAGTTAACACTTTCGTTGCCGATCCGGCAAACCCGTTGACCTGGACGAGATCACTTCAGCGTTAAATAGGACGAAACTAAACGCAGGGGAGATCGTTTGAGCGTTAAGTGACGTGCAAAACGTATTATAATTATAAAAGTGTGTATGAAAAAAATAACAAAAAAAGAGCTCGGCTAGATAACCGCGATAGGCTGCCTGCTTCGTTGTAACAATTACGCGTTTATAATGCATTCGAGTTTCATACGAGAGGTAAAACAATCAAACCGCCGTAAATTTATAATGCGGATTTGCATAGAACGTCGTAATATAAAATTAATATACAACCCAGAAGCTTTCGCTCTGAATTAAATTGATAATCGATACAGATAAATTTCAATTATTTAGATGCACTTTCTAGATTTTGCTAATATCGATTTGACGGCTTTCAATCGCGTGCATAGATAATGGGGTTTTATCACTTTGTGTGACGTTTCGAAATCATGCTAATGGCCGGTCGGAAAATTGGAGTATAAAAGGAAATCGTTCCGTATTAAATTTTAGTTAAAAGAAAAGTAAGGAAAAGAAATTAATTGTTCTGGTGAGTGGGGTTGAAATTTACGTCGCCGGATTCGGTCGCTAATGAGTCGAGGCCTAAATTTCATTTTGATACTTAAATGGGTCAATTGGAAAGAATATAAAAGTAATGTATAATAAAAAGAATTTGTATTTATCTACGTTATGTAATCAATGTATATTTTTATCGATGACAGTTTCTTATAGAATATTTTTCAAAATATGTTTGTACAACTCACTGATATCATGTTTACAAATAAATGATAAAATGTATAGGTAATTCGAAACTGTTTATTTTTGTGTGGATTTGAATCATTTTAATATATTTGTTATGTGATTTTTTTGCAATTTGAGAATATAATCCGATATTTAAATGTAGAGATGGCAAGATATACATATTAAAAGCAATATTAATTCAAGTACACTTATAATTTACTATGTGAAAAACCATAACCATATTCAAATGAGTTTTTTTTCAAGATTACAAACCAGATTGTTGCTTTGTTTCATATGCAAACGTACGTCGATGTGCAAAAACATTTTCATCGCGAGAAAATGCACATTTCAATTAGTTCAAATCATCTTCAGCTACAAATGCATAAAATGTTACGATTCTGCCTTAAAATGTTATTCGTATTCTAAATTACAGAAAATTTTCATTTGAACAACAACTCAAATGAGAAATTGATTTATTCAAACAGTACGTGCCGGTTACAATTAAGATAACGTACAAATTCCCGACCAACAAAACACTCATCACGTACATCATAATAGACTGATTTAAGACGAGATTCATTACGGATTCCATTCATAGACGAAAATAATCAAGAAGCGATTTTCCAAATATCGATCATAATAATTTTCGGCTACGATTCCGACGTCGATACGAACCATCGAAGTTTGTTACGCATGCATGAAACAAACGCCGTAGTACGTGACGCGAAAACTCCCGTTGTGTCCAACTTTCCAAATGCAGAAAAGCGACCAGCAAACAACGAACAAACCAACGACTGACAACAAAGAGGACATCGCGACAATGAACGGCCGAGAGAACAATCGCAAAATTCAAACCCGTCCTCTACGATGCGGTTGCGAAACGCGACACGTCTTCTTGCGAAATGATTTTCTTCGTTATTTCGTCTATTATGATTGAAAAATACTATTCGGCAAAACGATTGATCGTGATTTTTTTTTGGAAATTTTTAGTCTTCAAATGTATGTGGTACTAATGGACACGCTATATACGAATAAAAAAAAACGTATCGGTTCTTAAAGTTAAGTGAAAAGCGGGACGGTCTATGCATGGATATGCATATCTATACCCAGGGCCATTGAGAGGGAGGAAGGGGGTAAATTTTAAGGGTTATTTGAGGGCCCGTGACCGATTTTGAATTTTTTTGTGTTTCTAATACATTGAAAAATGTTATTTTTTTAGGAAAATATTTTTTGGAAAAGCCGGTAAAAACCGGAACATAAAAAGTAAGTGAACGGTTTCTGTGAAAAATATTGGACACTTGCAAAAAAATAGATTTTTCTAACTTATTTCCCAGGGCTCGGGATTTTTCTCTACGTCCCTGCGTATACCATTGGTTTAAAAACATTTGACAATAGATATTTGAGTTGTACATATTAAGATTTTATTGTTCCTTGATAAAATGCTCGAAATTTCAATGAATTTTAAAAAAGGTCTTGTCTTACAATGAATCTATAATATAAGATGATGACGATATAAATATTCATCAATAAAATCATTTTTCGTCGATCTTCAAAATTAAATCATTAATATCTCAGCTAATATAAGACCTAATTATATCCCACAGATCTAATTCCGATATTCACCTCCTTGACCGACTACCTTGTCCTTATCGCGCAACAAGGAAAAACACCTCAACTTCCAACGACATCAGGGAGGTCTTATAACATTACAATATCATATCGACCGACCGTTTCAACAACAGAACAAAAGGACTATCACGAGACGAGATCGGACTCCCGATCGAGACGCCGCTTTCGCAAACGGGGCCGCTCATTACGCCCGCTCTTCAAAAGGTTGGCCGCCACTGACTCATCGAACGACACACTATATGTGCTCGGAATACCGTACGAAGCAATGAAGTTCATAAACGACAGCTGTTGTGTCTGATGTCACCGCTACGCGTGATCGATGTTACGTACTGGCCGTCGCGAAAACGTACGCATCCAGCACGTGTTTCCAATGAAATTTTCACGCAGGGTTGCCCAAGACCGGAAAAGTTTGGGAAGCGCCGAAATCCGTGAACTGTGGGTTATGGGTGGACACCGTGTCGTGAAGCGGAGAGTTTCTCTCCTTTTAAGGGATCTATGATGGATCGTAATGCGCGATTTATTAACGCTCGGATTGTCGTAAATTAGTGACATGTGTTCTTTGGAGGTTGGGCAGTTTCTATTTTATGATTTGTGTGCGAATAATTTGATATTTCGACGTAATTGATCTGATGACGGTATCGAGTTTTTTATTAGATTTATTTAAAATTTGATAAATTTTGTATTGATGAACATGCGACACGAGTTCGATTTATTAAAATAAAAGGTGTCTGGCTTAACGTTTGCGTCGTACAAACAAAATAAGAAGTTTGACGCCTGCCCGATACACCTGCTAGCAATCGTCAACCATTGTCACCCGAATAACAATATCATTCAATTAAAAAAACATTAGCGATTATGAACAATCAACGCGCTGAAAATTTCAATCAAACGTTCACCGACATAAAATTCAAATCTAAAACTACATTCAAAAGACCCTAAAGCGAAGAAAGATTGACAATAACGAGACCATCACAGCATACCTTGATCGAAGAAGCACCTGGCGTCTTGTTTGCTCGTGCGGCAGCTGTTCATTCGAAAGTCTTCAGCAGCACGACCCCGAGATTTTCGACGGTCTTCATCCTGAACATCAATTAAAATCAATCAGAAAAGGTAGCGGACTGCGCACTCTTCGTCCGGATAATGGGTCAATTAACCGCAAAGGCGGATCGAAAGCAATAACAGTTTTCGGCGCTCGATTACGACACATGGTTGGATAATACGCGCACGGAGGAAAATCGAATTTGCCAACGTGCGCGCGATTTGCATATTCGAAACTGAACCGTCTACGAAAAAAAAAATTAGAATAGCGCTGAGTGAATTGGAAAAAAAGTGCGGTCGGAAAGTGTTTTTTCGTCGCGAAAATAGCTTTCACCGATATTCAAAACGCCCGCGCGTTTATACGTAACTAATGGCCGTTTCGGACGATGCCTATTACCGGAGTACGACATATTTATTTATTTTTTTTCAAATAGAGATCGAGCTAGTTAAATCGAAAAAAAAAATAACATTGCACATATAAGATTGCGCGTCTTGAGATTTTTGCATAATCTGTGCTAATTTGGGTCACCGTAATGTTTGAAATTACATATTGACACGGCGTAATTACAAAAGTCAGATTGTAGGTGATAAATTTGATTTTTTTATACGTGCATTACGAATATAGATCTTTAAGGCTAGATTGATGTACTTAAGAAAATCCGGTGTCAGTTCAACACCTCTGCATTAAAACCAAAAAAGTTGATTAATAAAAAATAGTAATAAAAATGACAGTTCAACTGTTGTACATTTCCTCTTGGCGACGTGAATTCGAACTGTTTGACATGCGTCACGAAACACCGGAAAAAATTAATATGCATATTTACTATTGATACGTTCTATAGCGTTTGTTGCCAAATAAAGATATTTATTATCCGTAGCACTAATTTATAATTCATATATCGAACGATTGATGCGAAAATATGACTGTTGTAAAGTGGTTGAGTGAAGTTTTTGAAATATAATAATAAATATGATAATAAAAGGCAAATTTAATCAATTCAATGAACAAAATTTTGGAAAAAATAAAAATATAACTTTAAGTAGATTGAACGCTTAGGTAATACTTCAGTTAAATTTCGAAATAATCGAATGTTTTTAACAAGCTGAAAATACCTAATTTTATAAGCCGATTAAATTTAAATTTTCGATTATTAACAAAAAATTATAAATATTATACAATTTAAGACATTGATTAAAATCACAAGGTTATAGAATTATACAAGGCCCTATTATTATAAAAACAATCGTTGTACCAATTTACTCGAAAAAAAATCATAGATTTCACAACAAAAACTAACAAGTTTTTCACCAATTTTCTCTAAAAATAATCACAAAGACAACCAAGTCTCTTAACATACAATACTCTAATAAAAAAGCCCACCCGAAAAAACACAATTCAATAACACAAAGAAAACCACACGAGTGACTCAACAGTCCAAAGCAATACACAAGATTTACGAACACCGATTTGATTTACGACTGCTTCAGCGAAGAACAAACACCACGTCTTCTCCGTACAAATCCTTGACTTCGACTAATCACGCACCCGACAAGGTGAGCCTTGGACCAGGTTGACCGATCCAACACCGGGCCCGATCAATGCGAATCCAATATTAATTAAAAAAAAAAACGATTTACCATCGAAATTTATCGATCGGATCGAAAACGCGGGCGAAAGTGCGTCCGATCTCACTTTTGTTCGATTTCGACTCGATATTGTTACACTTTGATCCGACACCGTTATCTTATACGTTGTAATACTTGCGGTTTGAGATCTGCAGAAACTTCAGCGTCCGTTCCAAAGTGCAAATTCACCGTTCGAATATCGAGTTAAGGTAAACTGCGAATCGGCTTATTAGCATCAATGAACGCTAAGTTGTTTACGCTGGCTCAATTGTATCATTACTGTCACGAGTCGTTTGATGCGAAATTATTGATATAATCTTCGCATGTGTGACTCATTATAATCGTGGGAGTGCATCGATCGCGAAAAAAATCGAT
Source organism: Hydropsyche betteni (assembly GCA_028571205.2). Taxonomy (NCBI): domain Eukaryota; kingdom Metazoa; phylum Arthropoda; class Insecta; order Trichoptera; family Hydropsychidae; genus Hydropsyche; species Hydropsyche betteni. The sequence goes on along the minus strand of JAOXNN020000020.1, from coordinate 2,022,887 downwards.
ATAAATCGAGCGTTTCAGTGCGGAAAGGTCACGAATTCGCGAATTGGCACGTGATCGGTATGACAGTTGCGAACACGCACGCGATCGAGAAAAACCTGTACGGAGATCATGACATGATCATCATCGTCGAAGGGGCCTTGAAAAGAAGTCTAGTTCGACAAATGGGTCAAGCGAACAAGTGAACGAGACGTAACTATTTCTCCGGCCGAAAAGAAGACGAAAAAAAGAAGTAAATAGAAACCGAGTGGTAAAAAAGTGATCGAGCGATCATTACGAAAACGAAAGTGGAATTAAGCGTAATAGTCGGCGGTGCAATTTTTTTTCTTGTGCTTTTTGAAAAGAACAGGTGACGAGAGGAGGCCTCGGGGCACACTCGGAGTTGTATTCATACACGCGCTGCCGTGAATGTCAAAATTATGCTAAATGTCAACGACTTTATATAATTTTTCGGGATGTATGACTCGACATTTGAATAATTTCAATTTCTAGTAACAGATTTATTATGTAATATAAAATTTAATTAAAATTTTAACGCATCAAAAAATTTATAAAACATCTTCTGAGTCGCGAAATACACAATAACACGCTAAGTGACAATTTTCCTTCCGTACACGAAATTGAAAAAAATAATCATTTTCTTCGGAGAATTACATAGTCGACATAATAGCAACAATTGCGCGAACATGCATGTAACAATGAACAATGGAAAAAAAAAACAATAATGAAAAACGCATATTATTGTACATGCTTCGGTAACGGACAGTTGCGATCGTACAAATTAACGATATGAAAAGTCCTGAAAAAAGATGGAATAATTTATACGGAAAGAAGCGAAGGTTTAAGTCGAAACGACGCCTCGGGCTTAACGGACTTAGAAAGCACACATTTCGATAAATCCTGGCTTTGCTCGAAGAAGGCGTCGTAGGAAAAAAGGCATCAACGCCATTAAATTATTCCGTATTAATTCCACATTCAGAAAAGCGCTACGTCAGCTGAATCTCGAAAAATTCACAATATCTAGAATATGAAAGTGTACATAAATAAATTCGAACGCTTTCACGACTATCGCCCGTAAAACTGTTATCTCTAAACGCATGTCAAATAAAATCCATATAAAAGGAACAGCAATAGCAAAACATTAACAGACAATAAAATAAGCATAGAAAACGCGTCTGAATATAGAGCGACAATTATATCAAAATTCGAAAACAACCGATGATTGATGTCCGCGCGATCCGTCTTACTAGAATCGACGCATCATCGTCTTTGTTTTGACAAATTGTCTAAAAAACATCATATAGTCAAATTTGGGGATGATGGATCGGCACCAGAATAAGGAGCACCACCCCCTCGAGTGGGTGGCTAATTCGGGATATGTGCAACACCCACCCGGGTTTAGTGCGTAGTTCGTGTCGGCTAAAATTTGAATGCGAGCTACGGTAAATCACAGGAAGGGACGCAACAATGGGGAACACGGGATACAAAGGGCTCTTCCATTATAGTAGGTCCTGCGCCGTGGAATGTATAGATTTATAGTGACTGAAGAAGAAGGAGTGCGTTTCGAAATGTCATTCATTCATGGGGAAGGAGGGACACGTGCGTCTTCAATTAGGTCGGATTGGATTTTAGTATCGGCGGTTTCAATATTACAAAATTTCATGAAGGGTGGGAAAAATTTAACTTGAGGGGATTAGGGAAAATTCAATCGGCTGCATAAGATTACGGTATTACGAAGACATCGCAGTTTTAAATTAGTTTCGAGGAAACTCGTTCGATTTCATTATATCGGAAATATAAAAAAAAACGAATAGACGGTCTAATTAAAAATGTTTTGTTTACGATGATAATGATAAAATCGGACAGTGACACGATTCGCACAATAAGCATTTTCCCAGTTATTTCGATAACGGCTCATCCGAATCGTGGATTTCTAGGAAATCAATTCAATTGCGAAAATTAAGCGCTTACGCATTCAATCAATGATAATTAATAGATAGCGGTCGCGATACTTTGACACTCTCGACACAATAAAACAAACACGAATTCCAAACTGTTTGCCGATCCTCGATAGCCATAACAAATTCGAGTATTTGACGACTAGACTTGAAATAATATTGTCCGAAAGATCTTCACATCCGACACGAAAACACAAAATCTCAACGCTATCTTCACGAAATCAAACACAACACAAGCATCGATCCCCCTTGTTGGTTCCGGCCTTTAGATTATTGATGCACGAATTCCACGAAAAAAACACCTTTTCCGAAAACGCGCGCACAATGCGCCGATTATAACCATATGCGGCCAACATCTGTTCTTCGTACGATGCAGTGTCCGATAATAATGCAATTCGATTAAGGTGAGTGCATTCGAGGCTGCACTCCATTTGCCCATGTGAGCCCAGTGTGACCAAAAATTGGTGAAGGGGACATATACGACAGATAGACAACTATTCACGGCTGACGTATAATACAATGTTACAGTAGAGAAGCACAATTTCCTGCATGTCCCCTTCCAGTACCATTGTGCGAGCCGTAATCTCGTATAATTTTTTCCACGGACGAAAAGGTCAAGTCGAACCTTTCCCTGAAGTCCTATTAAGGACGATTTTTATTCCAGACGTTTCTAAATGTTAGATGCGTTCGTACGCACTTCAGTTTTACAATTGGATCATTGTATACAGTTAAAATGTTTTTCTGACGCCCACATATTCGGACAGTGTTGTACGGAGACTGATTTTCGAGATTTGAATACTAGCACAAATTAAATGTGTTTAGTATACTGATGCACACTGTTGTGTATTATTATATTCAAATGAATAGATTTGATGAATGAACATGAAAACAGACGGAAGACGACATTTATGATGATTTATCGAGCGAAGAGTCCGAATTAGAACCCTACGTGACCTATTAATGAAATTAAATAAGTGAACAACTGTTACCTCAAGACTACAATTTGCTATATATAAGGTAGTGGTTTTATGCAATTTTAGCTAAAAGACAACATCAGGCAGCAATACTGGTTCGGACCAATGGCGCCAATGACGCCCACTGGGACAAGACCGTGGTAACAGGTCTCTGCTTCGGATCAAGATTCATTAAATGAGAGTAGTAATGTACTGATTGAAGATTGGATTAGTGCGAGATTTCGTAAGACTTTTTGATCGCCGCATGATTAAATAGAAAGGAACTGACGACTGTCTTGTGAAATTGAGAGGAAGTGCTAAGTGCGTTAATGTTGCGCAAAACAGGTAGACATAAGATGATCAGATGAGTTCAGAGCTAATGTGGTGAATATCTAATTGTAGTGTCAATCTTAAGTGATTCGAAAGTAAAATAGCTGAATTTATATTATGTAAAAAATGTGAAAGATCACAATTCAGATATGAAATCAAATACACGTTGTTGAATCAATATAAAAACGCTGATACGATTCCATGCATTAATTTACATTTTCACAGGGGTAAAAATTGCGTCGAAAAATAAACACTATAAAATATGCCAACATTCAAAATTCGGTACCAGGCATACACAAATCGCAATCAATCCCATCTAAACATAATGAAATACGAAAAACCGAACCGCCGCACGAATTACATTGTCAACATCGTAACAGCAAATTTTATTCGATCGTAATGACACAATCACAGCGTAGTAATAGCAAGAGTAAACGCCACAAACAAGCACTAAAAAAAAACACGCATCAATCGCGACACAACCGAAAATTCATTGCTGAAACGATCATCGTTCACCCGATAAGGCAAGACCATTCGAGAGTGCGACCGCATAAAAGAAACAATTTACCACCGATAAATGTAAATAATGGACGCACGGAGGGCACAAATTGTGAATTAACATGACTCACCCATCCATCCGCAGAGGGAAAAGCAGCGCAAAGATTGGAACGCTCCTTCAGGGTTCGAGGGTCGGGAAAACTAACTCCTCGAAGCTGAAGGGATGTAGTTCCGCGCTCCCTTTACGATCTCGGTCGTGATATCACCCCCGAGGGCAAAGCCCTAAACACGAAACAAGACGAAAGACATTTCTTCATGTGCACACTACTAAAAAAAAGGTATAAAAAGATATATTTACGCGGCGCAAAGTGAACGAGCCGATCGCACGTGCTTTTACATTTACATACGCTTATAAAAAGTAATATCTAATATATACGCCTGTGGGAAACACGACTAATGGACTCGGATAAGGAGATTGTTTAGTAACGTTTTGGACCTCCACGTTTCGGAGATAAGGGCGTGACGAGTGAGCGTTTTCGTGGCCGCCCATTACGAAATATTAGTATGTTCGAAGGGCGGCGCGACCCTTCCGTATGCCTATATTGGCCCTGCGTGAGTCACACACGAAATGGACATGCCAAAACTCGACAATTTCACATGAATTCGGATGTATGTGTGTTCCCAGCACGCGTCACGCCATTGCCGAAACATAGCCGACATCGACGCGCCGTGTGAGTAATGTGTGTGAAGGGTGGGATACTCGGAGAACAAATGAGGACCTACAGAACGACAGTAATGTACCACTTGAGATGAATTATGTACCCGTAGAGTAAAAAAAACAGGATACGAGCGAATACGTTTTTGTGCGTTCGAAAACGCCGTACTTATCGCTTTGGATACGGTGTTTTGTTGACAAGTGTTATTGTCCTTCCTGCGAATGTTCGTAGCACACACGTCACACGCTAGCACTTGTCAAAATATTTATTTGATTACTAGTGGTAGTACCCGGCGTTCCTCGGGTTCCCGATTCCCGATTCTCGTCCCTGGTTCCCGATTCCCGTTGTGAACACGTGTTCTGATTGAATAAAAATTGTCGCATTGTTAAATTAATTAATCAAATTATTTTTTATTTAAAAAACACATTGGAAACAAAATACCCCTGATTGTAAGCAAACTTCACAACACAACTGTCAGGCGGATTGCGGAGTGTACCGTCATTTTTCATAATTTTTTAGCTTTTCTTTAAGAATTTCCCTATTATTTTTCTTCATAAACCACCCCTTACTTAAAGCGAACAAAAGAAAAAAATAAATACACAAATCGGTCAAGCGGTTTTAGAGTTTTGTCCATACCAAATACCAGCCACGATTCATTTTTATATAAAAGATTATCAAAAATACACGTAATAAACACAGAAATTTTCGTAAAATTTGACTAATACCCACACGTCGCCCTGTCGAGAAATTGATACCGTTTTATCCGAGACAAATTCTCCCAGCGCAGGCACACAAGCCGAATTAGAATATTCCGCTTTAATTGGACGAAGTTTTCTGAATAAATTAAATCTTGTATACGTGCGAAACCGCTGCAAAATAATGAAGTTTTGAGTCACGGCAGACCGGCGCGATAAGACACCACTCACTGCACACTGCCATAGCCGAGGAGGGTAAGTCGCTTTTATTACTCGAATATACCTATGAGTGTACCGAAACTCGCCCTCCGAGTGTGAAAAAAGGGAAAAAACCAGCCCGGAGGTGAAAGCCAGCCCTCCCTTGGCGAAGAGTCACCCCAGCAGACGACATACACCTCCATAAGGGCAGACGCGAAGTATGGAAGCCGTTTCACTTGTGAAAAGGGGCTTTTTAACGTGGAAATATATATGTATGTTCCGATTCGATGTATTCATTAATTTTGATGTGTTTATAATACGGTGGTTAATTTGAATTGAGTTAATATTTTCGCGGTTAACTGGCTTAATGTGGTATTCAAAATATTCGGAGCACGCTCAAAGGACATTGAAGCCCGAATTTATTTGTGTATCAAAAATGTACGCAGTAATTTGCATGCTTTATGAATTAGCACGCGATGTATGACTTTGAATATTTTTCAGCAGAAAATTCAGTGAAATTTAAATGAAAGTTTTAGGACGGAGCGTAATTGATAAACATCGCAGACATAATGAAAACGATAGTACGAATATTTATGAATATTTCTTAATTTGGAACGAAAGTTATTTAAATGGTAACATTTGATAAAAATAAAAATATTTTTTTTCGTTCAATGACCAAAGTGCATCTGAAAATGTCATCTATCATGCGAAATTTTCTTCAATCGTTTGACATTTTAAGACATTTCAGTGGGAAATAATAGAATCGCCATTTTACCGCAAAATCATGAATGCATTTAAAGTTCAAAATAGCACTCAATAGATAGATAGATAAGAGACAGATTTTTTATTAATTCAATAACTGATATCAAGCATTGACCGCATTTAAAAAGTCACAACACAAACCAATAACGACTCCGTATGAAGATCACACATGACAAAACAATTGAAGTGCATAAAGCGAGTAGACGTCCGCGATGACATCCATTCAAACAAAACATCGACAACGTTGAAGTTCACGCTCAAGAAACTTCCACAAAAGAAAGAACAGATTTAGAAATAGACCACAAACGCATAACGAAAGTCGACTCCCCACATTTATACGACCGTTCGAAAAAGCGCGTCATTCTTTTCGCGCACGTGGAGAGAAAACGCCACAAGGAAGAAAACTCCGGAATCGACAAAACTTGTTCTGCGAAAAACAACGAACGGGGAAAATTTGCATGTGAAAACCCTGGAGATAATGCCGCGAGTTTTCCTGCTGCGTTTGCATAATTTCGCGTCTCCATTGTGCGATCCGACAGCCGAAACGTGATAATAGTTCAAACGAAAATAAAATGAAGCCCATTTACGTATTTTTTTTATAACATTCCAAAAACAGGAAGAACGCTCCGCTCCTTCCTGATGCAATAAAATCACATTTTCGACACGCACCCGCATATATCAAATTAATAAAGCGTGGGCGGTAAAAACGATCGTTTACGTTTAAAAATTCAAACGCGAAAACGAGTTCGCGTTCCCATAATTAATTTTAATTCCTTGCCGCAGCCATTGTGCGCTCTCACAGAACTGCTAATATATTTATATGGGCTAGCCGGATTTCGCATCGGATTTAATAGGGGCATGTCCCAGATTTGCAGGAACGGGAGCGACCGGGAACGCCGAAACGAGACTTTCCCGATTATTTTGCGGCGATAAATCCACGCCGGCCCCACAAAGTGACGGACAGTTTAGGTGTGTTGACTGTGAATCAATTGAGCATTCATTGGGTTATAAAAACCGTAGGGTCACGACCTCGAAACACATTAACGTGGGGAAAGTGTGTGTGTGTGTGTGTATGTATATACGAAGCCGTGTAATGTAATCGAATGATTTCGAAAAAAGGGAACGCACAAAGGACGAGTTGTGTGTAAAGATAAATAATTTTCAATGTGACTTTATCGATGTTAACACTTTACCGACCGGCTATTGAAACTGCTAGACTTGCGCCAACGACCGCACGTTTTTGCGCAAAATTGCATTT
>JAOXNN020000020.1:1970974-2015422 GCA_028571205.2 Hydropsyche betteni | reverse complement strand
CCCGGCCCCCGCGCCGGACCCCTGGCCGCCGCCCGCCGCCCCCGCGCCCAGCCCTCCGCCCAGGCCGCGCGCCTCCTTGTCCGCCGGCCCGCTCAGACAGTTGCCCATGGCGCTACGCCCCTGCGCCCCTACGCCCCAACGCCCATGCCCCGAAGACGCCCGCACCGTCAGCGGGAGCCGCGCTCCGCCGGACCTCCCTTCACCGCGCCGACGCCCGCCGGATTCGCGAACGCGCCTCTGCGTGCGACGGACGGTCGCGAACGCGCGGCCACTTTCACTGGCGTTCGGAACGTTGGTATCGTTGAAAGTTGACGAATTCGATATTTCATTTCATTCATTGGCGTTCCATTTAATCATATCGACACAGATATACATCTTAACATTTTCATATAAAATAGATGCAAATGAACAAACAGGGCTGCGAAACTTGATTTTTTTTCGTTCCGGTTTTCGGTTCAGATTCGAGTTTTTAAAAGAATCGTACGCTTACAAAAATTTCTCTAAATATTCGAATAAATATTTTCGTCTACTATTTAAATGGACAGAATTGAAATACAATTTTTATCAGAATTTATTTGAAATCGGTCAGAATTTTAATCATGCTTTTGTCAGAATATTTTCGTCAAAGTTTTAATCATATTTATTTTTTAAACATATTTGAAACAAATTTAAAAATTTTGAATTTAAATGCATTTGAAAAAAATTACGTCATAGGGAGATTTACTGTTTATTTCATAAAATGAAACGAACCTCATCGACACCCGGTCGGATTCGAACGACTTAAGACCTTCCGGCCATCGATATACTACACTTTGACAGATCGAAATGACAGATAGTCGGTTTCGTGCGTAGCGATGTCGGCGGGCACGAGCACCCAAGGCGAAGTTCTCCGAGAATGGTCTCCGTGCCATCGAGTCTTCGACGCCCTCGCGAAAGAAGCGGGGCGCTTCCGCTCCATTTCCGCGCTGACCACCCTCGACGCCGACCCCGACTATTTGGCTTTGGCGAACGACTTGGGACATTTGTACTGGTACAACAGAAAAACCGACAGCGCGATCAAACTCAGAGTCGAGGTATCAACGATGCGAACTTCAGCTCGTCTCGATATAATTGATAATTCACGTCGTTTTGTACGATTTTTCGCAGAATTCTCGCTCGCCGATATGCTGTGTCAAAATCGTGTCTACCGTAGACTATATGGTGGCGTGCGGTCACAAAAATGGACACGTTAACGTATTCCAAATTCCGAAGCCTCATCCGGATAATATACCCGATCATGTAAAGCCTAAATCTGATTCGCAGGCTCAACGGTACTGTTATTTTTGACTTTTATACTGTTTTCGTACATGTGACATTACGTTCGATACTATGTTGCAGTTTTTCTATAAGCGATCTTCACGACTCTCCGATTACTGCTTTAGAATGGTCTAAAAACGGCACGAAACTGTTTTCCGGCGATCTAAACGGAGTTGTCATTTTAACAGAATTCGATTATTATATGGTATACGTTTTTTTTGATAAAAATTTTATACAAATATTTGGTATTTTATATAATGCGTTCGTAATTGATATTTTAGCACATATGTAAATCAATGAAAATCGTAAATGAATCTTATGAAATTGTTCAATTGAGTTATTATCCAAACTATTTGTTGGTATCTTGCTTTCTTCGAAGTATTATCTGTGACTTTCGGGATGGAAGATGGCATGTTAATCAAGTAGGAAAACAAGATAGAAGAAAGTCAGCACATATCTATTTTTGAGATAACGTTTTATATTTACAATTACTGTAAAATGATCATTTTTCTAGTAGTGTGAGCAAACTCGGTGGGACATTTCATTTCAATTACGATAAACCGAACAATATTCATATATATTCTGCACGTTCCGGTGCAAGAATTTGGAACTCGGATTTCCAAGGAAACGTTATTCAAACTTTATTGTTTAAAGTAAGGAATACATATCTATGTACATATTCACTTATTTGATTATGTAATTACTGTTGAACTCTAATTTCAGGATACTGTATCTAAACCTACGAGCCAAGTATTATTATTAAATCCTGCCTCGATGAGAAAGATCTTGTCTCTCAAAGATTTGGATTTAGGACCACTTTATATGTTTAATGAAAAATATATTGTAACTCACAGTAATGATATATTGTTCATACTAGATCCAGATACTGGCACAACTTTTGCTACAGTCGATGCATTCAGAAGGTATAAAATATTTAAAAAAATTTATTTGAAAAAGTAAACATATATTTTTTTATAATATTTAATGTTTACAGAATTAAATCAATAGCAGTCAATAAACGAGAAATTTTTGTATTAGAAAGTGATAACTGTATTGTCCGGCTTTCGTTTGTACCCGAAGATTTAACTCCCAGCACAAGTAAAACCCTAATCACTCAAAAACTCATTTAGACCTTGTTAATTCCAGCGTGATTATTTTCTTTTTAATTTTTCAGATGAAAATCGAATGACAAAATCTCTCATGAATCCAATACAATTAGCTATAAATACTATCAAAGACATTGCCAACTCTGAAACAAAGCTATATTTCTCGGGTACTGATGAAAATGATCAAATCGCTGGAAATGTCCATGATTCTAGCATACCCACATACACTGATATAACAAGTGTTGTAAAAGCTGAAGAATGCTTTGAATTGCCTCCCATTAAAGATTTGACTGAAGAATTTGACGATTCCATTGTGGAACAACTGATATCTGCAATAAACTTGGAAAGCAAACCTCAAATGTGCGATAGTATTGAAGTACTTGGAACATCACCTAAATCTTTGAAGCCCACCACTAGCAATGATAAAAAGCATGTTTTCAACACGATAGGGAATATTGAGTATCCAAATGATATTGTTCATAGTTCAAAGAAAACAAAAAAAGCAACTCCGACAAATTTACCTATTATGACAGATCCACGACCGTGCAATTCAAAATGTGACAATAAAAATTCTATCCCAATCTCTACGAAAGGTTTTCGTTACAATCACAAGTAATTTTTTAATATTTTTTATTATTGTATAAACATCACAAAGTTGCTGATTCTTTTTTTTTACTATTTTCAGTATATTTCCTGAGAAAAAAAGTCCGGAAACTTTAGAAAAAGAAATACGAGATAATGAAGAGAAATTAGCTAAAATGCTAAATTTGGAACCAGTCACAATACGTCCCATTATTCCATCGTCTTCTAAAGACGATGATGATGTATCGGCAAATTCTGAAAATTCAAAAAAATATACTACTTATGATGATGATGACGACGACGATGATGATGACACCTCCAATATCAATATAAAAAAAAATAATGCTAGATTTGAAAAAGGTGTAAAAAAGAATCAAATAGAATTGACTCCAAAATGTGTAACCATTCCCAACGTATGGAATTTACAAGAAATAAAAATAGATCCAAATGTTCCCAATGCTCCCAATAAAGTCGAGAAGTGTACAGAAAACAGTTCAGTGTTTGACGCCGATTGGGAATTAGTGTAAAAGCTTGTGTAATTATTGTTTTAAATTTTTGCAATGCGCATTTCAAACTATTTTTTTATTATATAGAAATATGCCTTTTTGAAATTCATTAATACTCTTCTAGTTGTAAGATATTATTTTCATGCACGTGCATAGTTGCAATTTTATTGAAACTCTATCTTATAATATAATCATACACACTGAAGTTTTAAGATGTTTTTTCGGCGTGAACATGTCTCAAATTTTTTTTAAGCGACGCTTTCTACATAATTATTTTTCAATGATTTGTTGTTGCAAATTTAAGAAGAAAAAGGTTATACTTGACTTTTCACTCAGCCATTCTTTATTTTTACAGTGATTATAATGAAATCAATATACTTTTTTTGTTTTTTATTGGATATTTTCATTGTGATATATTTTAGCTCATATTGATGCATAGAAAATGGATTAAATCGACGTTATTTTTTATTATTGTATTTGACATATTATTTTCTTAATTATGAACAACTAATCAAACATTGCCATTATTAACTATTGTTATTTTATTTGTAAATGTTCAAATATATTTTTTTATAATTGTCATATTCGCACCATTTCCATTAAATTAAGTATTTGTATTAACAATTGCAATAGTATATTGAGGAATTTTAAAATTCAAATTAATTTCCTTGAATTATGAACTCAATTATATGATATTATGGCTTTAGTATATATTAGTTTTCTTGTGTAATCAATTACAAAATTTAATGCATAAAATAATTATATATAGTCAGTCATGAATTAAAATGTGTTTTCTGACCGCTTTAAGTTAAAATTCTTCAATTACTAGTCCAATCTCATGTTCATCTTTGTTTTTAATGAGATATTAATGATCTGATTTTATAATTACAAAATAAATCATTTATTGGTGCATTTATTAATAAAAGTGATCTGTGATGTATTTTTTAAATAAATGTATTTTAATTACGATGTATTTTTTTTTAATTATTGTTAAAAATATTGATTCACTGCAACAACTCGCCAATGCATTTCATGCATATTATTATATTAAATTTACGAGGTATGCAAAAAGATAAAAATTAAAATTCTAAAGATATGAACAAATGCTTCTACAATACATAAAAAAAAATTAATATGGATAATTATTTAGCTTATTATACTCCAGAGAAATTAGGCAAAGAGCACTTTGGAAAAATTCTTGGAAAGCTGGACTTTGGTATTAAACTTGATATTGTGGTTCGATTATTGATCAAATTTGTAGCTCAAGAAATTTATTTCAAAAACAATGACTTTTATTTTTAAGATCACAATTTCACCTTTTAACAATGATTCGTAAAAATGTAACAAAATTCTAGAATTTTTGAGGGATTTGGAAAATTTTAAATGACATTCAAATTGATGAGTACTTTTGGCTTTTTGTTTAGATAGTGTGACTATTTTTATCGAATTCAAAACAAAGAAATATTTTTCTAATATAAAGAAAATTGTAACAAGGTTTTATAAAACTTAAGAATTGGGTGATCAGACGTTTACCCAAACGACACTAGCATACACCAATAGTTGCACACACACGTTTTAAGATTATTAGAGGACTATATTATAGTTAAATGATCCGATTAATGCTTTATGATCTATTTTAATCATGCTGTTTCCAAATTTTTTGCGGATTTTGTTCTATATTCGGTGTTGCTCTTGTCTGCTACTATCGTATGTGCTAGTGTCATTTGGGCAAACGTACCAAGTATTTTAATAATTTTTTTACAAATAATAATTTAAAAAAGTAATTAAATTTCAAATAAAATAAAAAAATACTATGTGAACCACCTAAGCTTACATTAACGCTTCGAAATGTTTATCTTGTGGCCAAATTATAACGAAATGTCGTTACGTTCAGATGTCAAGTTTTGACGCTGTCTGATTTTCGATATTATTTTCGATATTTTGCATATTCATATTGATTAATTTCGTAAATTATGTCAGGATATATCGAAGTTAAACTGCCGAGCGTATCCACTCGCGGTTTCACCACATGGAAGGTACATTTTCAACGATTATGCTTCAATTGACATATTTGTTACTGAAAAACATCATTCTATTTCATCTTCCATCAAATTCTAGACATGGAAAAAGCAATGGTGCACGTTGCGACCCAATTCCGTCAAAAGCGGCATTCTGATAGTGTTTCATGCGTCCGCTGGCATGTCTTCCACATCACAGATCGAAATCCCCAAAGGATCCGTTATGCACCGCACTTCGTCCAAAACTAAGGATTATGCATTCGGTATATATCCTTCTGTAGATTGCCATCGTTACCTTTTACTGATGGCTGGACAATCGGAGAGCGAGAGTCAACTTTGGATGTCGAGGATCAGAACGATGCTGAATGGAAAGGAACGAATCGGTTTGTATTTATTTTTTGGAACAAAATATTTGATCAGTATAAATAATAGTAATATTAATACTAGTTAATCTAACAACTTGTTAAATTATGTGTGGGACTTGGAAATTGTGAGTATTAAATTAAAAATTGAAATACGTACATATATATATTATTAATTAGCGAATTTCTGTTTGGGAAATTGAATATTTTGCTTGCAACATATTTAGCAAGGTTCCGATAGAGTATGTTTCATCGAAATATTATGATAAACTCTCGATAATACAAAAAGTTATTGCCCATTCGTGCTGTTGAAAATATTGACAGTGTTACTGATTGTTCTATATATAAATACAGACCTTTTAATATAAATGGTCAATATTAATATTTGAATATTGATGATGTGTGAATTATAATACCGTCCAAAAAATGAGAGCCTTTATTTTTTACTATTAGTCGCCTATTAAAAGATTGAATCATGTCAAATGTGTTCGATAATGTAATTTTTGTTCTAAAACGCATTTGATTATTCATTTGTGAGATTGAATGTCATGTGAATTCTATAAATAACCTGTTTTCTAAATTTTTGTTTTTGCATCTCAATAGTACGACTTATGTAAATTTATAATGAAAACTATTATCATACTAGAAAATAGGCCCGATGTTAATAACATCGGCTGTGGATTTGTTAAGAAACAAAAAACGATAAAATGTGAAAACCCGATTGTGTGAACCCGATTTGAATATTTAATATTTAATTAACAAAATCAAAATAGTTCATTTGTTATTTGTTTGTGACATATAGGCAAAGCCAGTATACATGTATAGGGGATTCAAATATTTTTTCCACTGCGTAATAATCGACGTATTGCATAAGTCAATAGAGACGCTGTATAAGCATGATATTATAGACGTTAAGTGTATACGCATAAAGACCATATTAGAATAATTGTCAATAATTTTACAAACCCAAAAAAAATCGTATCGACGCGCCGTTTTAAATTCGCGAGCGTCATCGAACAGACATACAGACACACAGAAGGACTCACACACATAAATCCGCTATTATACATAGGAGATAATTTTACGCCCCGCGATACGTAATTTTTAAACGTTCCACAAGAAAGACCGGAGCCGCGCATGTTCATTCAATTACCGAAATTTGAATTTTGTGAATTTCGATATTTTTACGTTCGAAGGTCGCGTAATTGGCGGTTCGTGAGATAAGCCTAATTGAAACGAAGCACGCGATTCGGCTTGTGTGAAGTGCGCGTACTAAGGTTTCGGCTGATATTTGAAGATTTTATCTTTGGACGGGAAGTTTTAAATTTTAAATTATGATTTATCGTTGTTAATGAAAATTTTGAATGTCGTACTATGAAAGGTCGTCGTAATATCGGGTCGCGTACTCGGCGCGCAATTTAATTTAAATGGAAATCAAAATTGGAAAGTTTAAGCGCAACTTGTGTTTAATTAAAAATTAACTGTTGTTTTGTAATTGATTTTATATGTAAATTGTAAAAAGTTGAACTGGCACCAAAATTATAATTCTTATGATCATTTATAACCTTTACCGGGTTTTACAAAGGTCTCCTTAAAGGTGAGGATGCACTCAACTTTTTTATAATTTTTTTTTTCCAAAAATAATTATGAAAATGACTGGCGCAAATCTATGGATGACTCTATTTCGGAATTCAACACGTGAAAATTCTTCGACACTGATGATATACTCACTTAACTTTATTTCACAGCACTCATGAGCTTTTTTTATGCACTAAACTCGTATTATAAAAATTTAGCATAATTGTAAGATCATAAAATACGCTTAAACGCATTTATATTAGAAAAACGTCGAATTTAAGGAAATTCGAGAAAATACTAAAAAAAAATAATATTTTTTTCAATTATAACTCACATTCATCTATAATCATTTAACACGTCGCTTAACTTCGATAACACCTCGAAACCATTACTTTCGATAAGTCCAAACCATTAATAATTTTTTTTAATTCTAAAAACATCAACACTTCTTTATCTTAAGTCCTCATTCAATATATCCAAAAGTGAAATATAAGCAACACGTATTCTCGTCGAGCAAACAGCAGGCTCGCCATTATCAATTCAGAATCTGCTATGCGATAAAATTGCATAATAAAATATAGAAATTATCGATATTTGATATACCTTGCACTTTTGTCGAAACATACCATCTGGCTTGTATACAACGTTTTGCATTTGCAATGTCGACTTAAATTAGTCGATCCGTAACGTTTCGGCGCCATTAGTTTTGATTAACACTCCATTTCTCTCTATCTTGTGTGAATGGATAAATGGAATATATAGGGGAAATTTGGTTAGTTTTGTATAAATGAAAGTTCGATTTATATTTTTTTAATTATTTGAGATTTGTAGAAATTTTTCGTATCAGATTTGAACCGTTCAATGATTATTTCGTATTAAATGTTCAAACTCGTATATAAAAACTCGATTATTTCATTGCTGTAGTACTAATCTTTCTTGGTAATTGATCAAAATATCCCGGTTAATTCTGCAGTTTATATCAATTTTCTAAGAAACAACGGCATTTGTGTGGAACTAGCCCACTTTTCTCCGTATGGTACATTTATATGTGGTATATGGTAGTTCGTGAGAAACGGTCTCTCATAAATTGTACCATCTCCTAGGCCAGGCGATGGTCGAACCATTAAATTCTATTACGCCATATCGTAGTCGCCTTGTGAGCAATTGAATTAAAATTCTGTTTTTTTCTTCTTCTACAACAGTTAAAATCTCGGTCTAGTCTTGGTTCGATCGAGTTTATTGTCGTTTCAATTAAAAACTAAGTGTTCTCTCATATGAGTTTTATGTGCTTAAGTAGTCTAGTGATTCGACGGTTTGACTATTCCATTAGTGTTATGAAATGGATTTTTAACGAATTTTTCTTTAAATTTTAATCCATTTCAATTAGTTAATATTTTTAATAAGAATGGTTTTAATAACTACGATAAGAAACATTCTAGAGTAAATACTATTTCTATGACGAGTGTGATATAACAGTGTTATAAATTCTGTTATTAGCCCTAATGACTCAATCTTGGTTCATTCTCACTGTCCATATCATCAATTGACCACTTAACCTAAGTACATACCATTTCGTAAATGCATACAATGTAACCGACATATTTTCATAATACATCATCAAGACTTTTCATCCTCGAAACTAAACATAAAACTTATTCGAACAAAGTACAAGATCGATCAACATTATCCAATCGCAACTTAACGAAGGCTTCAACAAAATCAGTAGCCTATTATAAACGTCGAAAAAAATGATCGATCCACCGAATCGAAAATTAATTCGAAACGATTTTGTCACACGAACCGATACGATCTCGACCATTGAAATTAATGAAACGCTACGGAAGATCTATAGATCGTCGCAGCTGGAACAAAGACGTATAGCGACTTAACCGGGAGTCCATTTTACCGGGTGATCGATCAACGGGGATCCATGGATTCCGATCTCATTATAATGTTATGAAAGTTAAAGCAGCCCGTCCATTTGTCAAATTAAAAACCCACCCGAGTCGATCGTTATCGGATTGTTATTGATCGTGCCATTGAAGCGGCGTGGGCTTCTAGTCGTACGCGTTTGATGATTTTTTAGTATTTAAATCATTGTTTTGAGTTTAAATTATATTTTTGTATATGTACGTTGATTTTTTATGGAACGCATTTGTCAGGTTAGAATTTTAATACGGCTTTGGTCTGAATTTTAATATAGTTGGTCAGAGTTATATACCTTGGGTCAGAATTTAAAAAAATGGTCATATTTATTTCGACACATGGTCATATTCAATATTTTCAGTTACAACGTTGACGGACAATAACACCACAATGTTGAAATTTTATAATGTTTAAAATGACACTAGGACATATTACGACAACGTTACTTTCACTTTCCTTTAAAAAAAACTGAACGAAGAAATTGGTTGAGCAAAGCCATATTTCTTAGTCAGTAAAAATAAACGCATTTATTAAGCGCCACATGTCTGAACGTACTCATTACTGAACGCATGTTATAGAATTAGGAAAAAATTAAATGGTCACAATTTTGATCATGTTTTGGTCAGAATTTAATAACGAAACGGTCAGAATAAAATTAGGTTAGGTTAGGATTCTTAATATTATTCTGACCATTTAATATAAATTATGAAAAACCCAGTTAAAATTCCGTCCATTCATTATTTATTTTGTCCGATGTATTCTGACCGTTTTATTTAAATTCTGACCAATATCAAATAAATTCTGATAAATGGGATAAAAATTCTGACCAAAATCGTATTTAAATTCTGACCATTTAAATAGTAGCCTAAGGTATGTAGCCTAGACACCCAACATTTGATAGGGAGACCTTGTCCTGCAGTGGGCATAAAATGGGTCGACATTGATGATGATAACGATAACTTGTATAGTGTTTTGAGACTTATTTTTTGTGTTTCCAGTGAATGCATTCTCAGTGACGGGTCGATCGGTCCAATCGTCCACAATGAACGGCACCATGGACGAAAGCATGGATACGTCGTCGTCGGAGATGCCTTATTCGTCGATCGCATGCAAAAGCCCGCAATCCAACCTGAACGTATTGAATAATCACGCAGACAGCAGCAACAATACGGATAGTAGTGTCACCGAAAATGGACATTATCAAGCGGAAAACAGTCAGAATAGCGATAAAATGTCGAATCTTAACAGTTTCCAATCGAATCAACAGAATGATGAATGTACTCCTATGGAAGTAGATCAAAACGATGAATGCGCGTCTGTACAAAAACAAACCGAAAGTGATAAAAGTAATAGTCAAGTCGGAAATAAACGAACTAATTCACTCGATCCCTTAGCCGAATCCAGTAGCGATAGCTTCCAAAACGCTAACACAAACAATAGAGATAAAACAAACACAGTTCATAGTACTACAAATTTGGGAGAAACCGAAAACAGCAATGATAGTCGGACTTCTAACAGTAACATGGATGAAAGGCGACGAAACATGAACAACTGTCCAAATAGTAATGACTCAGCTGCCAATTCCGATTCGGTGGATAGTTCTCATTTGAAACACAAAAGTGAAACGGGGAGCGATGATGAATCTGGAGAAATTCACGAAATACAATCTGATTCTGAAAATGATCAGGTGAAAACAGTAACAGTTAACGACGAGGTGAATATTAATTTTGAATTTTACTTTTTTTAATCATGGATTATGTTTAATGTTTGTTTACATTTTTAAATTTTAGGATACTGACGAGGAGTTGGACTCTGAAGAAGATTCATCCGACGACGATTTGTCCGATGGTTCAGAAGTATGCGCAGAAGATGGTACCAGCGGTCCAGAAGAAGGACCGGTTAGTATTCATTCTGATTCTGAACCGGAGGCGATCGGTGATGATTCATCTAAAGACAGTCAAAATCGTAACGCTAACAAATCTAGTGAAGTTTTATTAGTAGATGATGCCTCCAATCAAGGCGATGAGAAAAACGATAAAAGTTCTCAAAACAAAAAACCTTCCAGTCCAATTATACATGAAATTACTAGTGACAATGATGATTGCATTGTGACTGATGAAAAGTTGGGTGACGACGACAAAAAAGACTTGGACAACTCTATACGGCGAAGCTCTAGGATTATGGATAAGCAGTCTTATAAATCACAAAAATACGGATACGATCACGACGATGAATCGGATATCGAAGAAGTTTTGACTGATCCACTCAATCAAAATTCAAAAAATAAAAATGCCATTGTTATTAATAATACTAAAAAATTAGTAGATCTCGCATTGAAACAAAACGGAAAACCAGGAATGACTGCTCCTGGACAAAAAAAAGAGCCAACTGTTGTCATTATTGACACTAATTCAATACTGACTACGAAGACACAAGTACCTGTTCCTCCCAAAGTGCCGTTTTCAAGCTTACCTCCTCAAACCTTATACGAAAGTATGGCCGCTCGCGGGACCACCGTTACACCTTTATCGGCGAAGCCTATGCCTTCACAACCTGCTGCTCCCCCAACTCCATCCCCAGCTGTAATTTTGCCGTCTTTGACAGATGATATGTTTGTCGTTGAAGCACCGTCGTTTATTGTGCCATATGTATACGAAAAACCTTCTTTGAAGCCTTTTAGAGAGTTTGTTGACATACTCGGTAAAGAACTAGATGAACAAATTAAGAAGGAAGAACAAGATCGTCTCGAAAAAGAGAGAGAATATAGAGAAAAAATGGGTCTAAATAAAAAAGAGCCTGAAGTCACAGCTACGGTTGTTGAAAAAGTGCATTCGAAATCTAAAGATAGATCAATGGAAGTAGATGACGAACTACAATTGCTAGATAGTAAAAAGGGATCAAGCAAGAAAAGTTTGTACTCAGTTTTGTAGTTATGTCATTTTTTTTTTTATCGTGTTATATTTATATTTTATTTTTTTCAGGTCGTAAAAAGAAAAAGGAAGATGATGACGCTTCTTGGGATGGTGAATCGACTTCTGATTCGGATGATGAAGGTCTTAGTGACGACGACAGACCTAAGACTATTATAATCAAAGAAAAAGATGACGATTCCTTAGACGCTATTAAAGATCCTATGATAACAGATTTAACCACTGATTCAAAAGCTCCGAAAAGCAATAGTTATTTCGATAATTCATTGGGAAAGTTCTTCATCAATATAGGAATGAATCTTGTACAAGAATTTGTTCAAAGCGACCTTCTCAAACAACAAAAACGCAAACTACAAAGAGAAAACCGAATGGGATCTGGCAATATCAAAGCTACCGAAACCGCCATATCTTCGCTACTTAAAAATTTGGAATTTAGCAAAGAGAATAACGCTCCTTATAAATTCCAACATAAAAAATGCGAATTTTGTAATTTTAAAACGGAATCGGCTTTAGCGATGGCACATCATATGGAAACTCCTCATATGAAAAATGGCATATATAAGTGTAACTTTTGTCCTTACGAAGTCCGTAGTCCTCACGATATATTATTTCATATGGAAGCTGAGCACAATACTCGGGGCCGTCTCGAAAGGGCTCCCTCTTATCATCAATGTCCCAATTGTCCGTTCGAAGACAACGGTAAAGGAAAACTGGGAAGGCATTTGATTTCTTGCGCCAAAAAATTCAAACCCGAACATAATTTAATACCTCCAATAGAATGGGAACCTCCAGCTAAAATACCAAAGGTTAGCAATGTGAGTCTATCGTCATTCGGTATGAACGGAAATGTATAATCTTCTAACGAAATTTATTTATTTTTTCAGGCAACTCATGCCAGACACAGTATGATGAATTCTTATCAAAACGTGTTTGCGAAAATGCAAACCAACACACAAATAACCCCGGGAGGAATGATACCTCAAGTCGTAAGAGGGCGAGGCCGACCACCGATCCTGCCTAGTCTCAAACCCGTGCAAAACCCCATGCTTAGAGGTGGTGTTCTTTTCAAACAATCGACTCCACAACAGGTTCTCCTACCTAATTACCAAGTCTTGCCGGTTAATAATCAGCGAGTTACTTTTTTCTATCTTGTAAACATAAATTTTTATTAACTTCTATCATTATCAATTTTCAGAATGCCCAACAAGCTGCTAACCTTCAACTGCCAAAGGTGCTACAGCATCAACCATCCATTTCGATCACTCCGCTTCCACGAACCCCTCAGTCTTCTGTTGCCGTTCCGACACCGAGTCAAGCCGCTGCCTCATTAGCTCAAAACAAATCGACGTTTGTCATTTGTGAAATATGCGATGGATACATCAAAGATCTGGAACAGTTACGAAACCATATGCAATGGATTCACAAAGTTAAAATACACCCGAAAATGATATATAATCGCCCACCGTTAAATTGTCAAAAGTGTCAATTTAGGTATATACGTTTAGTTTTTGTATAATTTCAATTTTAGACGTGTTGTTTTATAAAGTTTCCTTTGATTTTGCAGGTTTTTCACCGATCAAGGTTTAGAAAGACATTTACTCGGTTCCCATGGACTAGTCACGAGTTCAATGCAAGAGGCTGCCAATAAAGGAAAAGATGCAGGAAGATGTCCCATCTGTGGAAGAGTACGTTATATTTCTTTTTATCGATTTTAACACTTTACCGACCGGCTGTTGAAACTGCTAGACTTGCGCCAACGACCGCACATTTTTGCGCAAAATTACATTTTTCAACGCAACCTACTAAAATTGTCATAACTTTTTTATTTATTTATAAATTTTCACAAAACTTTCAGAAATTATTCAATACGAATGTATTCAAATGTCGATGAAAAGAAACATACGTTTTTTCAATTAATTTAATCAAGAAATACATACAAATAATTATATAGAAAATAATATTTAAAAAAAAAAGTTGAAAACCACTGACTTCTTGAATTCATTTTATCTTAGGTCTAATAAGTTACGCTAAATAAACACGTGGATCAGATCATTTTACAAAAGCTAATATAAAAAAAGATTGATAAATTTTATCATTAATTAATTTTTCATTCATTTCTCCTGCCATCTTTTATCGAAATTTCGAAGTATAAAGGAAGCGTAATCGTATATTGACGAGCAAAGTAGGATGTATTTGAGGACGCGAAGTTAGCGTCTGCGGTCGGTAAACTGTTAAAAGGAAAAGAAGCATGTTTGGTCTTTGGATGCAACGAATTTGCATTTTGTTTTTAATATCGGACAAAATTCGACTTCCCGCATGAGAGGTTCGTTTCGGTCGACAATGAGAACAAAGAGCATGATAAAAATTCTAAAAAGAAGACCCGCATCGCGAAATTTGGATCGCACATGACGCGATTTTCGAAGCTCGATGAGTAATCGAAGGAAAAAATCGCGATCGAAGTACAAACAGACGGACGTAGATGTATCGGTTTGAACAAACTCAAATCTATTTTCAAAGCAAATATTTAATTGTTGGAGCGAAGATAAAAAAGTCCCCGCTCTTGAAAAATGATACGCAAATTTGCGAAATATTTGAAAATTGCGAGTGTAGCTTTCGATAACGGAGAAAGTATTCGACTTTGACTGATGATGCTTTTTCGAAATATAGTTTGAGTTCGGAATTGTTTTATCTCCAATAAAGATCCGTTACGAGAAACTGGAAATACGAATTTATAAAACGTGGAATCTTCTACGATCTAAACATAGAATCTACGATCAGATAAGACCAAGAACATACTTCTTACCGATCGAATTACGAGCAAATTCAGCGAAACGAATTAAATCGAAAATTTTCCCCGCTCCACAATCCACAATTATCCAGACATATCATTACAAACGCGGCTATTTCTAAACAAAAATCCGAAAACACGAACACGTGTCGAATCGATTCGAGAACATTACCACCTAATACGATCAAAGTCGACGCACTGACAAAACATCCAAAACGGCTTAAAAAGACCCAAACTCGACGTATGTTTGACGGGTTTCTGTCTGTCGGCGTATTACCGCAAGCACCGTGTAAAACAGTTGTAAAATACAATCGGAAAAATAAAATGGAAGTGTAAAAAATCAAAGAAGCCATTAAAGTACTCCGAGATGGGGTACGATAAAAGGCACCGAATGTATAATACAGGTTTTTTTACTCCAAATTAGCACTTTTTCATTTCAAATTAGTACTTTTTCATTTAAAATTAGCAAATTTTCATTTAAAATTAGCAAATTTTCGTTTAAAATTAGCAATTTTTCATTTCAAACTAAAAAAAATTAAAATTTGAATCGAAAAAGTGTTAATTTGAAATGAAAGAGTTCTAATTTGGAGTAAAAAATCTGTACATTTACTTGAATTGTAAGTTTGATACATTTTTTATATAAAATTTTCAGTGGTTAAAATAGAATGGGTTATATAATTTTGATTGTCGTTAAAATAAAATTTTATGTCCTTTCGTATCGTATGTGTAGTTGAGTTCGACTCTCTAAAACAGCTTTCAAATCGATTTCAAGCTTGATTTACATCTTAACTACACAATATTAATTAAATAAAAGATCAGTAAAATTAAATTCTAGGTATTCGTCACGAATCTACAACAGTCCAGGAAACGCACAGAATTCCAATATTCTCCAGCGTTTAAAAATACAATCAACGAATCATAAATTCATTTTCGCAACGCGAAAACAATTCAAATAACCATAAAACCCACTCCGATCGGACTAGAACAGATCAAAACCGCTAAAAACCAAAGGATCCGGCGAAAACGAAAGTACGTTTTACAACAACGCGTAAGGTCCTGTTGTGCTCGAATTAAACAAACAAGCGGCAAAAAGTGGTCGCCAACCTTTGTCGTCGACCGGCCTTGGTCAATCTTCGGCCACGGGACCGTATCAACCGGTTCGCGATTCCTAGAATTGCCGTTACGAAAGAGTTTATATCGGTGTGTATGTAAACATTTTATACGGAGAAGTAACAGAAGAGGCTACGCGAAATCGAGCGTGGGACGACGGAGACAAGAAAGCTGAACGTTAAGCGAAAATATTCATGTCCTTGTGTATTTCGTCGACAATTAGATCGATAGTTAATTGCATCGAGTCGTTACAATGTATCAAATATACATGGTGTTAGAAGACGGGGCTTATATGAAAGTTCTGGATATTAATGTATGAGAAAAGTGGTCGGGTGGTTAAACGAGCGGTTCAAATCGTCTCCGAGAAGAAAAGGGACCACCGTTGCGTACTTTTGGCCGTGAAATTGTTCCTAGCAGGAAAAACGATATTATCCCCTTTATTGGCCAGTAAAAGTTAATTCTACTGGCTTCGTTGTCGGTGGGATCGCTCTGATGTTATCGAGAATATACGTTTTTTCCGAGTTGGATATGAGAATGATACAAATTGTACAAAAATGTAATAAAGTCTTAAACGAATAATAATTTCACATTCAAATTCTTCGTGAGATTATAGACTGATCTCAAATTTTATAATAGTATCAAAGAATTAGATATCGATTACGTTAGATATTCTTTGATATTTTTCAGTTTCTCGATCGAGTTACCGAAAAAATTCGGAGATCAAAGAGGTCGTCGTTTGAAGTGTTCGAAAACAAATAAAAAAAGTTAAACGAGTTTCGAATTACCGAGTGATGTTAAGTAGCATAAGTGTGTACTTTATTCACTACAAAGTGCATCTTTGATAACATTCGGAAATAACGGTACGAAAACGTGAATTAAAAAAATAGTTACAAACACTTTCATATGAATATAGTATAACATTATTATATAAAAATTGTATTATTCTCAAAATCTCTATAACCTTAATACATTAATATTGTCTATTAATTTAAGATAAAAGCCTATAGCTTCTATAATTTATTAGATGGTAGCTATCGACATTTCAAACGAAAATAATTTTCGATCAGTATAATAAAAAGCTACGAACACAACAAAATAATATAGCCAAACAGTATATAAAGAAGTCAAAATTTTCAACATAGAAAATTTAATTAGCTGATGGATTCCGAGATTAATACAACACCATATAGGTATTCGCACATCAAACAACGCTCTGGAGCGTTTACGAAACAAAACAGTACGGTTTTTGTACGGTTTCGGAAATGTGGAACGGCCCGCGTGCCAGCTGTTGGCCACCACTGAGTCAGTCCAAACAACACCAGCTGAGATCGTGGCGCACGTCAAAGCGTCCATTCTACTGAATGCCGGACAAATGTTTACAAAATCCGCAGGTAGGGTCCTTTCGAACTCGATTCCGATCCGAAACACAACAGAATCGAGCGGGAAATGCAAAAAACGCGCGATCGATCGAATTGCACGCCCCACAAAATTAAAAACTTTAAGTGATTCAGAATTCTTTTACTAAAACGTTCAATGATTCACGCGTTTCGAGGAAGTCCCAAAGCAAATTTGGCACGTCCGAAAATGGACAGGGGAACAAAAGCGACGGAAATTTTTTCATTTGACAGAACAAAATGTCAGCTGTTTAACATTCAAAGCGAAATCGAATCCCTTTGTTTCGCGTGGAATCCTCGAAAACGACGCCCGATATCAAATTTAGCGCGTCGTTTTCGCACGTTGGCAGCATTGCGCGAACGCGGGGGTGTTTCGAGCTTTTAAGGGATGAAAATTTAAATTAATCACACGAACGCATTACAAACGATCGTTATTTTATTTATTGGGAGTTTGTGTGCAACGCGTGGAGCATTTGAAACGATTCGCACCGAGGGACTTCATGTCGGACGGCCGCCGATCGATACGGGGCGGGGGGCGGCGGCGACTCGCCGGGGCCGGGGGACGGGGCGCGGGCGGGGGCCGGGGCGGAGGGCGGATGCTCGGGGGGCGTCTCACCTGTGAAGAAGACGGCGGCGGCCGGCCGGCCGGGCGACGGTCGCGCACGTCGAAAGAGCTGGGAGACGCCGACGCGGTACGCACGAACTGCACGAACGCCCACCGGCACACAACTGTCCCGTTTCGAGTGTTGCACAACGGTCATGGACGCGTTTTGGGCCGTTTGCGTTTTGTGCTGTTCGCGTTTGTGCGAATGTGGAAGATGTTTTTAGTTTTATGATGTTTTTTTTATTGTTTTGTTTGTATTGTTTAGTTTTTTTGGGGTGTTCGTTTTTAAATGAGTTATGTTGAATTTTTGTTCATTATCCGGGATCTATCTTTGTTTTTTGATTTGGTATTTGATTTCGGTGTTTTTTTTTGTTTTAAAGTGTTTGATATTAATTTGATGACCAAAGTTGATATAATAAAGCATTACTATAAAAAAACATTGATATAGTAAAACATTAGGATAGTAAGGCATTCGTATAGTAAAGCATTGGTATAATAAATGAAAACCATATGAGGGGCTTAGCAGCGAAATAATGCTCAACACCAAAATTATTAAATTGAGTGTCTTTTGTTTACTAAAAAAATTTGTACTTTTACTACAGAAATTAATAAATAATTGCATATTCTCTCAAAAAATGACAGTACCTTCTATGTCGGGTTACTTCTAGTTTTATGTATTTGCATCTAAATGCATGTAAACTGTTTTTCTTAATATCTCCAAAAGTGACAAATGTCACTTAGCATTATGTATTGACAAACCCCTCATATAGTCGAGTTTGTATAGTACGAGGCGACGTCAAAAAATTTTACTTTTTGTTAAATAAATATTTCTTGCAATTGGAAAAAATCCGATTCCAGATAAGTACCTACCTATATGTTAAAAAAAATAACGAAACCAAATAGACTGATATATTTTTTTCCAGGTTCAATTCGAATTTTCGTTTCAGCAAAAATTTCGGTTTTTATCTGTTTTAAGTTTTGCTTCAGTTCCGGTTCGTAGACCAAGATACAATATCAAAATCAAATTACCTAAACATCGAAAAAATCTTCAAATAATAATTTCGACTAATGAAATATTACTTTCGAAAATTAAAAAAAATTACACATCAGCGATTAACACAATCGCAAAACCTCGAAACGCCCGAAAACGCCGACGAAAACGATCCGGGCGCAGCGTCGCGCAATGGCCGTACTTGCGACCGACTCGCACCGCGAAGAGAGGCGCCGGCGGTGATGGGCTGTGGAGGCGCGGCCGGCGCCCCCAGCCGCCACAACAAATAGAGCCTCGTCTCTCCGTCGTCGCCCCCGCCCTCGCCTCCGCCCCCTCGGCCCCCCGCGCCGCCGCCCCCCGCGGCCATGAGCCCCGCCGGAGCCCCGCGGCCGGCGCGCCTCTCGCGCCCCGCGCCCCTCTACCACTCTTCGCTGCTGCTCGCCCTGGCGCTCGCCAACGCGGCCCCCGTCCTGGGGGCCCCTTCAGGTACGTCGAAGACCCCCTCGGGCTTCGGGGCGCGGCCCCCGTCGTCCGTTTCCGGTTTCACGTCGTCTGAAAATGCGCGTTCTCCCGGCCGGCTTTCGGGGCCGATGCGGTTTTGACGTTTCGCGGTCTTTGTTTTCTCGATGGGGGTTCTTTTTCGGTTTCGGTGGGAAAATGTTTCGTCGAAATGGACGCGGTCGTAGTTTTGATTGTGCGTAAGTGGGACAGTTATTTTTGTCATTATCACTGGTGATTAAGTGTGTTATTTTTAAACGTCCGATTCACTGTCGGGCTCGTGTTTGGACACGGTACGGTTTTTGATCGAATTCGTATCGAAAGCTCAACGATTTCGTTATTCGTATGCGAAATTTGAGGGGTGTATATGTTATTGTTATTATCGTCGATTTTTTATTACTGTCCTTATCAATATTTTCAATATTTTCTTTTATCTATTGTGAACGTTTAGAATTGTGGCTTTCGGTTAAATTTTACCATTGTTCAATTTCAATATTAACAAATTCTTTGGTCATTATTGATATGTAAAATTAAAGAGTTTAATTATACATAATACAGTAATCCCCTCTATAACATTTGCGGCTTCCCCCCTATAACGTCATTTTTTCAAATGAATTTAAATTCAGATTTTTTAATTTTTTTTCAAATGTATATGAAAAAAACAATCAACTCGTAAAAATATCCAAAAAAAAGGAAAAATGAAAATCCTTAATTTATTTCCTAAACTCCCCCCTATAACGTCGAACCTATCTCGACGTTATAGGAGGGTTTACTGTATATGTTATTATTATTATCAATTTTTTATTACTGCCTTTATCAATATTATTTGTACATATGAGGACAAATATTTATTATTTTTTTTTAATCTTTTGTGAACATTTAGAATTGTGGCTTTCGGTTAAATTTTACCATTATTCAATTTCAATATTTACAAATTCTTCTGTCGTTATTGATACATAAAATCAAAAAAGTTTTATTACACATAATACTATAGATAAGAGTTATATAATTCAAATCAAAAGAGTTTTATTACACATAATACTATAGATAAGAGTTATATAATTCTTATTTCCAAATATTTATTTAACCTCTTCGATCAAAATTGAAAAAAATATATATCGATTTATCTTATGTTTTTTTTTTATTCATAGGCGACGGTTCCACGGATATATTCAGTGTTTCTGCCAAAGGAAAGATTGGTTCGTTATCGAATATAACATGTATTTTCACTCCACCCGATGTACAGATCGAATGGACTTTCAATAAGGCTCCTCTTCCCACCAACGATACTAGGTTAGTTTGACGATGCTCCGTTATTACAATTTGCGTAACGCAATCGATTCAATCACGATTTCTTTCTTAGGTTTAAAATTGAAAGCGAAAGATATTCCAGTTTTACACCCGATTCGAATATAATATACTTCCAGCGGTTTTCTATTATCATTCCTGAAACTGTATCCGACGATCATGGAGTTTACGGTTGTAACATTGTCGATCATTTAGAAATAGAGAAAAGTGCTCATTTGAATTTGTCGTTCCCGACGAAGGTCGTTTATCACACGGAGAGTCCTGTTAAAGTCAAAATTAGTAATACGACTACTCTGAGTTGCGTCTGGGAAGGTATCTATTGCTATCGTTTACAAATATTATGTATATAAAAGTATTATTTATTTATTTGATGATTTATATGATTGTTTTCGTTAAGGTTTCAATTTGACTGAAGTTAAATGGCGAAAAAGAAACAATGTATCTTTGGAGAAGATCAGCGTTCGCAAAGAAAATATTAATTCAATAAAACTTAACGACACACATATAAATGGTACATTACAATTAGACAACATTTCAAAACAAGATAACGGTAATTTCAACATTGTTAATATATATGCACATTAACAAATTGTCAAATGTTAGTTACAATTATCAATATTTTCTTAATAGTTTGTTAATATTGTTTTTTTTTTTTATAGGCACGTACGTTTGTGGTGTTAGAGATTCTTTCAATCGTGTAGTCTCGAAAGAGTTAAATCTTTTAGTTCTCGACAAGCCTCTCATAAATTTGGATTTTGTCAAAGCGATCGATTCTAACAGAATATATCTCAATTGGACTGTGAGTATTTGAATTAAAAAATATATTTTACTACTTTACGTATTATTTTCATATCGATTATTTTGCTGTTTTTAGTTAAACGATGGAAATTCTCCAGTAGAAGGATTCACTCTTCAATATTTTAAAAAGGGTTCAGAAACGTGGACATTTTATCAAAGTCGTGTAGAAGGTGGCAATGTTTCGTTTGTGATGAAAGGAATGGAACCTTCAACCTCATACCAGATCAAAATAAATGCTAAGAACGATATAGGTGTAGGTTCTTTTCAAGACACTCGATGGATCACTACTTTAGCAGACGGTGAGAATTTCAATTTTCATAAATTTCATTGAATCGTTGAAATAATCAAATTTTATCGATTTCCAGATCCAGTTTTTGTTCCCGTTGTTACGGTCAAAGGGTTTACTACGACATCTATGACGATCGGTTGGAACGCTCCGTCTGAATCATTATCAGAGTATGTGCATTATTATGAATTGATAGCCAAGGAAAAAAACAGTCATGCCGAAGGCAAAGAAGCTGTACATTCTGGCGATTCGAGAAATCATCCATACATGTTTGACAATTTAAAACCAGACACTACTTATATATTCACTGTTAGTTTTGTTTTTATTTAAGTATTCATCGATTGATTGTTTTTTCATTACTCGGTTATTTATTTTCGTATTGTTAAAGGTACGTGCATGTTCAGAATTCACTTCGGAATGTGGCGAATGGTCAGCTCCTGTGAACGGTTCCACAATGGATGGCACATCAGGTCCTCCAATTATTACTTCTTTGGTGTGCAAAAATGACAACATCAGTGGAACGAATTTTGTTTTTGTGGAGTGGAAACCACCGATACAAGCCAATGGGAAAATTATCAGATACAATGTATATATATATATTTTATTAAAAACTTGTAGCTTTTTCTATTTTTTTTTTTTAAATGATATATCTGTAAATTTTCAGGTGAGAGTGAGTGGTTCAGCTTCTTATGTAAATGGCAACGGTGCTATTGAGACGACAACTTGGGGACCAAAGTCGAGAACTACAACACCTGAGGCTCGAACTGCTCGTTTTGATACAATGCCGGCTAATACAAATTTCACTGTATTTGTGACTGCAGCTACTAGAACGAAACGTGATGGAGAAATCGTAAGCAAAGTTTGAATAAAGTAATCTTTGTTTGGAAAAAAAATTAATGTTATTTTTTGACAGGCTCAAATGCAGTGTATGACGCCTCCTTCCACACCACCTAGAGATTCTTTACAGGGTATTAAATGGGTTAAAGTTCGAGAAGGTAATGGTCGATGGTTGTTCCAGCTCAACATCCCTCGAGTGACTGAAAGGAACGGTGCCATTTGTTGTTACAGGTATGAAAATTCATTATCCTGTTGTGTCTATCAAAGAATATTTAGGATTTATTTGTATTTTTTACATTATTGTTACAGAGTTTTCTTAGTTCGAATGAAAAATAAACAAAAATTAAATGATATGCCGTCTCCTGAGCATTTGCCTATTTCGTCATATGAAAAAGTGCATAACGGAAAAAACGGTGCTGGTGCTTATATAGCTGAAATATTTACAAGGTATATTTAGTCGATATATATGGTTTTTCAAATTATTTTCACAATAATATTTTATTTGTGTAAAAATTTTGCAGTGATACTCTGGAATCAAATGTTATATTAGGCGATGGTATAACATACATCACTCACTATGCCAATTCTTTGAAACAATGTACTCGTTGTGCCAGTGTTTTGCCTAATAAAGCTCAAGTGGAAACTACTACAGTCATTCCTACAACTTCAACACATTCGTCAACAACTACTGACGCTATTAAATTGACCACTCCAATCAATTTAGATTCTTTTGTTGAAACCACCACCGTGACCAACATTGAAACAACAGAGTACGAATTTAATTTAATTTAATATGCAATTTCAATTTCAATTTGTGATGTTTTTAATTTTATTTTTAGTGCGGTCAAAATACTCGAAAAACCTATAAATAATTCACTTCCAGTCTTGATCGATTCTTTACGCCGTGATGATAGTAATAATAGTAAGGATAATTTGAAATGCTTTCAAAATGTAAGAGATTTGTCTTTTACTTATTCATTAATTTATTTTTAGCATCCACTGCAGAAAATCAAGAAACTAATAAAAGTCATCATTCGAAAAAGAAACTTAAAATGAAAAGACAAGATCCATCCGTAGATGTAAAACCGCATTTTCAGAAACAATTTGATCATCGAAAAGCACAGCACAATTTCGATACTGCATCTAGTAAAGATGATGATGAATTACCATTGAATGATGATCCAAGATTTAGACTGAACAGTGACTTTTATGCGAGTAAACGGATATCTCATCAAAATAAACAACCCTATAGCAATTATGAATCGAATTATAATACTGATGATACAGAAGATTCAGTCCGAAACGAGGATCTTCTGGATCTTGAAAATGATGACATTGTTGTTTCTGAAAATGATGATTTTATATATGATTTTGCAAACAATAAAAATCAAAATAATCCATACTTGAAAGGACACAAAATTGTTGCCAGAGAATTGGGTGAACTTGAATTTGAGAAAAAAATCAGTGATTTAGTGAAACAACCTGACGATTACGAAAACGAAGATGATTACGAAGAGATCAAAGATAGGACAGATAGCATTCAAAGTTCTGATAATATAAAGACCAATGAAAACGGGGAATTGGAAGAAATTGTCGAGATCAAAAAAGATACAGAAGATAATATAATGACTATATTCGATGGCCAATTGGATATTGATTCTAACTATACTGGATTTTTAGAGTTGTTGGGTAAATATTTTGAGTTTTTTTATCATATTTCTGTACGTAAAAATAGCACAAGTCGATATACAAAATTTTATATCAAAACAGTTCATCCAGGAAATGAAGAAAAAATGGTACCAATGTATAGTGATTATTTCACCGTATTGAAACCAGGATTAAATAATGCTGAAAATTCAGATAGTGATATGTACGAATTCATAATCAAGGTATTAAAACATTTATTTCAACTCTTTTTCTTAGATTTTTTTTTAGATTTATTAAAATTTCAAATGTTTTTTTTTTATTTTTACAGATTGCTATTGGATGTGTACTCTTTGTTTTAATGTTGCTCATCATATTATGTGCTTTCCATAATCATGCAGGAAGAAAAGCTAGACAACGTGGCGTTGAGATGAACACACTGCAACACACACTTAGGTAAATATATACAAAATATTTTTGGATTTGTTATAAACAGCAGATAATTAAAAAAATTTAATAATTTTCAGAAATATATACCAAGGTTTGAAAGGCGGACGACATCAACTTGTTTCTCATAGCCCTCCCGATATGCCTCCTATAGCAAAAGAAAATTTACTAGCTGCATATACTGAAAGGCAAGCTGATTCAGGATATGGGTTTCAGGTTGAATTTGAGGTAAGATTACAACAACTTTAATTAGGTTTTTATTCGTGAAACAAACTAGACATATTGATTATTTTTTAGATGTTGCCTGATTGTTTCCCTGATCGGAGTATGGAAGCATCAGAAGCGAAAGAAAATCAAAATAAGAATCGCTATCCTGATATAAAGGCTTATGATCAAACACGGGTTAAGTTATCTCAAATAGATTCAGTTGTCGGCAGTGATTACATAAATGCTAATATCGTGATGGGATACAAAGTTAGTTGAAAATCAAAAACTTCTTACTATGCACTGTTTTTAGAGTAATATTTACTATTGTTTCATTATAGGAACGTAAAAAGTTCATTTGTGCTCAAGGCCCCACTGATGTTACTGTTGACGATTTTTGGAGAATGATATGGGAATATAATTTAGAATTAGTTGTGATGTTAACAAATCTTGAAGAGTATTCCAAGGTAAAATGCTCTAAATACTGGCCTGATCAAAATCAACAAGATAAAATGTTCAATAATATTAGCGTTCATCATGTTAGTGAAAAAAGGTATGCATTTTTATTCTTATTCATATTGTTTTTCTAAATAATTATATATTTTACTGTTATTTATTGTTTAGGTATTCTGATTACATCATAAGGGAATTAAAAATAACCAAACAATCTCTTCCAACTTCGAATAGTAATAATCAAATAATTGAAGCAAATGGTGGCCCGAAACGAAACGGAGGTTGGTCAATATTATAGTAGTCATTTGTAAAATTTTTAAATTATATTTTTTTTAAATATGTCAATTTCATTTTTTAGTAAGTGAAGGTAGTAACGGTATTAGTTCTCCAAATGGAACACAGGAAGAGAGAATTGTTCATCAATATCATTTTCTCATGTGGAAAGATTTCGTCGCTCCCGAATATCCTTATGCTATTCTTAAATTCATAAAGGTTCCCATAATTTAAATTTAATTTAAATGGTTATAATTGACTTTAATGTTTATTGATCTTAAATTTACATTACAGAGAATGAATGAGGCTTGTACGGCAGGTCGTCCAATATTAGTGCATTGTTCTGCTGGAGTTGGTCGCACAGGTACTTTAGTTGCACTCGACTGCTTATTGCAGCAATTGTCAGCAGAATCTCAAGTGGCCGTGTTTAATACAGTTTGTGATTTAAGAAGACAAAGAAACTTCCTCGTTCAAAGCCTAGTACTAATAATTCACATTTTCATATTTTTCCCAACTATTATGCACATTTTGACAATTTTTTACCACTTTTAGAAACAATATGTGTTTGTGTATCGCGCTCTAGTTGAATATGGTCAGTATGACGATACAGAAATTCCAGCATCTAGACTCAAGGCAACAGTTGATCGATTGAGGCAAACTGCTGAAAACAGTGATACTTGTTTGATGGAAGAAGAATTTGAGGTTTAAAACTGATCAATTTTCTAAAAATTAGTTTTCTATTGATGAATTGACCATTTTTATGTAAGCGTGTTTTTTTATCGCAGAAATTGAAGCAGCCTATTTTAGAAATAATGAAGCCTAGTGCAGCAGGACGTGCACCAGAACATATTGCTAAAAATCGAAACGAAGCTGTCATTCCATATGATCATAATAGAGTCATTTTAGCTCCTATTGCCACCAAAGAAAATTCTACATACATAAATGCTACATTCGTAGAAGGTAATTTTTTAAGTTTGATATTATATGTGTTGAATTGATTGTGAAATTTCATAATCTTATAATGTGGAAATAACATTTTAGGATATGATAATTCTGAGTCATATATAATAGCACAAGACCCCTTACCTTCGACTATTGCTGATTTTTGGAGAATGGTCTTTGAACAAGAAATTAATACTATTGTCATGTTGAGCGAAGTATAAAACATTCTCATATTTTATAATTATGTCTTTTTCATTGATTGTGACCGTTTTTTATTTATTTATTTACAGTTAGGCGAAGGAAAATGTCCAAGATATTGGGATGATGATGAAATTCAATTTGACCATATCAACATTACATATTTACTTAGCGAATCATGTCCTTATTATACCAGAAGAGAATTTCAAGTTACAAACACTAAGGTAAAACATCAGCAGTTAAATTATGCATATTTTGGTGATAATATGTTAAATGGGCTTAATACAATATTTGTTTTTAGAATCAAGATACAATTAGAGTAACACAACTCCAGTACCATGGATGGCCCACAGTCAGCGGACAAGTTCCGGAAGTAACTAGAGGTCTCATAGAATTAGTAGGGCAGAGTGGAGTTACTACGCCCATAGGTCCACCAATATTAGTTCATTGCAGGTAAAATATTTGTTTTTATTTGATGAGATAAATTATTTCTGAGTGTTCCGTTTGATAATTTTTGATTTATGTTTTTATAGCCATGGTACGGATCGTTCTTCAATGTTTGTTGCTTTGAGTATACTCACTATTCAGCTTCGGACAGAAAGACGTGTAGACGTATCAACAGTAACGAGAAAACTTAGAAGTCAAAGAATGGGCTGTTTAGACACATTTGTACGTACCAATTCTTATTTTACAAAGTAAAAACCAAGGTGTTGTTTAAACGTAATCTTTTATTTTTCAGTTACAATATGAATTTCTCCACCGTGCCATTGTTAACTATGCCGAGTTGCATAATTTGCTCAGTGATAGTTAAGTGTCGAATATTAAGAATTTTCAAGAGTTTGGATTCAAAAAAGTAATTAAGAAAATCTCGATATATTTTATTCAATAAAAATTATCACTGTGTAACAAAAATCCATTTTACTGATCGAAAATTTTCATTGTCATTATTTACTATATCGGGCTTAAAATGTGTTCAAATCATGAAATATTTTTTTCGATCATTTGTGACAAGCTGAATTTTTTGTTCATAAATTTCAAGAACCTATTTTTATCAAATTATTTTGTCATCGATATTTTGGTTTCTTACTATTTTCTCAAAAAAAAAAAGGATTGACAAATACACAATTTTTCTAGTCGCAGTGATTTTGTGTAACAATGACGGATGGCTAATATTGATGTATATTTACAATGTTGGTTGTATATTTATATCGCCTTTGAATTTTATATACACTTTCAGGCTGTCCATATCTTGTATACTTCATTTTATATACTGTATATGTACTATACTCGAATGAGTTTTGTAACCATAAATTGAATGTGATAATCGTGTTTTTCACTGTAAATTAATTATCTTTCATATTTTTGTATTAAGTGATAACACAATATTGTTTTGTATATTAGTGTATGAACCTTTTGTTCATTTGAATTTTAGTTTTAGTGTCATATGAACCATCTGTCTGTTATTTACACAATGAAATTAATTGAACCATTTTGTGTACAAATTTAATTTCATATTGACAATTGACATGCGTTATCAAGAACAATTGACAAGCCGAGATCTTTCATAAACTGGTTCCTAAGGAATCCATATGCATTAAGTCATCACAACATTTATTTAGGATATGATGCTCTGTTTCAGCAGAGATGTGTTGTGTACGAGTGATATTTTTAATAGAAATTTGAAAGTTTCTAAGATATTGTAATTTATATTCAAAAAGTATTTGTCGTGATATTTTCGATGCTCGAAAATATCAAACAACATCGATTTTGGGTTGCATTTATTTTTTCGATTGTAATTTTTCAACGAAAAGTGCAAATCTTCAATATAGACTACGTTATGCACAAAATTGTAACAAAATTATTAAATTTAAATCACTCAAATTAAGTATTATTATATCTACAATAAATCAATGCCAGTCTTTTTTTATACCGCTTGATATTTTTGTGTTCATATTTTTTTATATATATATATTGATTTGTATAATAATGATTTTTACAAAGTTGAGAATTGAAGAATTGTGTCATAATAATTATTGCTTCCTCTCGATTAAATCTTTATTTTATTTACTTGTATAGTTACACAACATATAATTAAGAGTTTCATATTCTACTAAATTATGTGTCGGACTGAAATATATTTGTAGCTTTTATAAAATTTATAAATAAAATGTTTTTTACCAGCGTTTAGGCATTTAAATTTATCGGTAATAATACAATACGATGAATAGTTTCAAATATTGCGGTTTTTGCACTTTTTTATCAGATTGAAATCAGTTAATAATCTAAAGATCAATTTTGTACGATACCATTAATATTAATTAGAGATTGAGACGGTTCGAGACATGTGTAAACTTTAATTGGTGCATTTTATATTTGGAAACTTATTAGCTTTCGCATTACTCAGTGTACTATATTATGCATTAATAATTTACATATTACCTAAATGTAACGCTATTTTATATAATGGCTCAAATTTATACATATATTTTATTATCATCAAGTTGTGCTTCTTTATATGATATTTGTATAATATTAATTTTTATAATTTTTTATTACGTCAAGTTCCTGGTGTTTTTCTTTAGCTTTTAATACTATTAATTGAAATTAACATACAATTTGTATTCGGAAATGTCAAATATATGTACATTTATTTTTCTATCAATTTATCCATTCAGAAATTTTAAAAATTAAAATTCTTCAGTCAAACTTTATATTGCCCTCACGAATATTTTTTAATATACTTTTTGTATTTTTTTGTTCCGACGCTTTTGTAAAATTAGGCAATTTCATGGCTTTCGATTGATAATTATTTATGGTAGTTTGTGAATAGAGTATTGGATCGTTATATTTTTATAGTGTAATTTTGATAAGTTTAGTCAGTGTTGGTAAAGTGACCACACCTAAATACATACACGCTTGTTCTCAGACAAGCGTGTATTAGTAATAAGATTAGTCTCATTTATGTAATATTTAAATTGACACGTTCAATCAGGCTTACATTTAAAAAATAATATTTGATCGGACGGTTGTAAAATGTCAAAATATTGCAGTCCGGTGAATTTTTATTCACATTTGAACGAGTCGATAGGGAAACGTCGAAGATGGCTATGGAAATAATTTGGAAGCAGTGCCATCGAGTTGAAATTTAATTAGGCATAGTTTTCCATTATTTAAATGTACTGAATGGCGTGAATGAACTATTTGTATGAATGTGTTAAGGAATATGAAAAAAATTAAAATAATATATTGTGAAAGGCACAATTTTTTGATATGAAAACCTTTTGAATAAATTAGTGTTTTTTACTGTACTTTCAATTCAAATATTAGTTAGGGTTTTAAGAAGATAAAATCACAATTAATTTTCTATAAATATATATATATTTGAAGTCTGAGAGTTTCTTGAAACTTTTACATTTAATGATACGTTTACGAATTATGTGTTATTACTTTTTATATATCCTGTTTCGACAGATGTTTGTAAGAATTATTGGAGATCTCTGAACGATGTGACAAAACAAAAGGATATTAATTGTACGTTTGTGAATGAAATCTTTGTTTGTCACACTCGCGTCTTTGATCTTTTTATATGTGTTTTAGAGAATATTGATCCTTTATATTTTATATATGGAACAGATTATATCAAAATACTTCACGTATGTAGAATTTCCAAACTTAGCGCATAAATTTTTGATGTTTCATTGTTGTTTCTATTAGTCGAAATGTTAGTTTATATTAACTTCATCTTAAAATTGTATGGTTTATATATATTTTTCTGAATATTCACACTTAAAATAACTATTTAAACTTTTACACCGTATGTAAATGTAAGCAATCCCATAAAAACAAAAATCACGAGGCCGTTCATATGTGATTTTCTATATTAGTGGTATTTTGATATATTAGCAACCCGCCGTTACTATGTAATAGGCAACATCTGTGAAATAGGTTTAACGAATTCTTGGTTTTAGTGGCAAATATTAATAAACAATAGTTGCTTTAGAAACAATAGTGACTTTGCTCATTTAGTATATGTAAAACAAGACACTTATATTCCGAACTGTTTCATATATGTCGTGATTACTTTTCAAAGATCTGCATGTTAGTCATGTAAAATAATTATTTTTTGACTTCACGCGAGTGTGTATTCATTTGATGCATACGCACTGCGGCAATTTTTTAAATGTAAATTTATGTGTATGTAAAATCTATAGAGATACATATTATTTATTTAACAAATTAGTTTATTGTCATTATTATTATATTTAATTTCAGTCGCTTTGTAAACAGAATATACAAATAAATTTATTGTATTTGAAATTAATCTTTTTGTCAATATATTTCAGGATATTGTTCAGCGATGGTTACAATTTGTGCATCGGATTTTAGTTCGGTGTTATAGGGTTTTAATTAAATTCAAGTTTAATAGGATTATAATTCGTGTTAGTTTGAAATAATAGTATCTATAAAATTTGATAAGCTCCAGTGTTGAACACAATTAGTTCTTACCTGTCGTGCATGTAAGATTATCGACAATTAATATTTCAGGTACATATATTCAATTTTTTAAAATACTTTATAAATATTTCAGATCTAATGTGTGAAATTAATCCAAACGTTATTAATTATTTTCTATAATAGATGACAATTTAATCTGTTCAGAAAAGGATTATGCAATTTTAAAATCGAACAATTTCTAATCAAGATCTTGAAACACCCAACTAAAAATATTTTTCATTATCTATCTATTTATATAACAATTGATGTTTGTATATTTATTTGTATGACGGCGTTTCACTCTAACATCGTTCAACCGATCACCATAAAAATTGGCATGTACATGTATTTTTTTGTCAAGAAGGTTTCTGTATCATAAAAATAGGGTGACCATATTCCCCAGAACCCAAAACGGGAAGGTCCGCAAAAAAATTTTCCCCCTTATATATAAAAAAAAAAATTTTCAAAAATTCGTGACAATACGCGGCCTGCTTTATGTTTTTGTTTTAATGAATTTAAATTAAAAAAAATAATTTGATTTAAAATTTAAATCCCGAGCAACGCCTCCACTATCCGCCAGTATTCATATAAAACTAAATTATAATCATTCGAAAAATACTTCCAATTTATGAAACGACAACAAAAAAATTCGATATTACCAAGCACATTGTAAAAATCCAACGATCCGCGCCCGACAATTCTACACAACATCCGCGCAAGAACAGGAAACCATTGAAAATCAGAAAAGCGAAAAAAACAAACGAAAATTATGTTCGAGACCAATCCCCCGGTGGAAAAGCGTTATTCAGAGCCAACGCGAAAAACAAAACCAACGAAAGCGGAAACCGCACCAATTAAGGCTCCAGCGCAGGTCTACGGCGGAAGCGGTTCATCTCGAGCATCGACTGCACCATGGGGCTTCCTGTTTGAACCACCCACAAGAATTGCTTACCACAACCACCCACTGGGCCACCCGATCTTCAAATCTTTGTCTTTCAGTGGGAGTTTCTGTGAGTGATTCGATTTTAAAGGACGGTTTGTAAATTGTCGTTTTAGTGATCGTTTATGTGAGTTTTACCTTATTTCACTGTGCCTTTACTTTGCTGATCGGTTGTTGAAACTGCGGCCGTGTAATGTTATCGAATGATTTCGAAAAAAGGGAACGGACCAAGGACGAGTTGGGCGTAAAGATAAATAATTTTCAATGTGACTTTATCGACGTTAACACTTTACCGACCGGCTGTTGAAAGTGCTAGACTTACGGCGACGACCGCACGTTTTTGCGCAAATCGCTTTTTTCAGCGCAACCTATTAAAATCGTTATAATTTTTTTATTTATTGATAAATTTTCACAAAAATTTCAGAAATGATTCAATTTCAGAATGTATTCAAATGTCGATGAAAAGAATCGTACGTTTTTTCAATTACTTTAATCAAGAAATACATGCAAATAATAATATCCCTTATATATAATAGCGGATTTCTGTGTGTGTGTTCATCTGTTCGATGACGCTCGCGACTTCGCGAATATGGTCTTTATATGCGTATACAGTTAATGTCCATAATATGATGCTTATTTTGCCTATATGTCGTAATTGTGACAATAATAAATGAACTGGTTATATTAATTAAATATTAAATTTTCAAATCGAGTATGGGCATCTATATATACCATATAATATTATCACTATTTACACAATTATCGAGCTCGAAAATCGCGACCCCCAAATTTAGTCTTTATGGACATTAAAATAACGGCTATAATCTTTGTAATTTTTATTTTATTACGTAATAGTATGGTTATAAATTCACAGTCGATGTTATCAACATCGAGCCTATATATTATCCTCTATATATAACAAACGGGCATCGACTTTTCGCAACGGAACGGTTATAAAATATTTTTGCATACATAGATTTAATTTTTTATATATAATTACGTAATTCACCGCCGATGTTATTAACATCGGGCCTATATACTAGTAGAAAATAATATTCAAAAAAGTTGAAAACCACTGAAAGTATTTAAATTCATTTTATCTTAGGTCTAATAAGTTACGCTAAATAAACACATGGATCAGATTATTTTACAAAAGCTATAAAAAAAATACGAAGTTTTAAAATGATCGCCATTTCTTGAAAATAAAAAAAGATAAATATGTTTTGTCATTAATTAATTTTTCATTCATTTGTCCTGCCATCTCTTGTTGAAATTTTGAAGTATAAAGGAAGCGTAATCGTATATTGACGAGCAAAGTTGGATGTATTTGAGGACGCGACGTTCACGTCCGCGGTCGTTTGTGCAAAAGAATCGGAGGACGCGACGTTAGCATCTGCGGTCGGTAAAGTGTTAATGTGAATGGGATTTGATTTAGTTACGTCTGTCGAAAATGTTATAAGATTTTAAGTTTGATAACATTCAACCTTCAGGGATGAGGAATATTTTGAATATTATTCTTAAATTTTCAATTTTTTTTGGTCCAAAACGTAGTTGGTAATTTGTTTAGTTTTTTTTAATAGTTAATTTTCCATGCGAATATGTTGGTAGTAATGTGTCGAGTTTCGGATGGCGCAATCGGAAATGTTGAATATACAGATTCGATCAAAAGTGGATATTCTTGGTGGTAATTATAATATGAAGAGGTACATGAAAACTATTTACCAAGAACATCGTCTACTCGTTCTTCAAATTCCATCTTTCGAGTAGAATTTCGATAAACATCAATGGCGCAATTTGACAGGTGAAATTTTATCATTCTTCTAATATTCATACAATTTTACAAGTACAAAACGTAGATAATATCCAAAATGATTCTCAAATCACAACCAGATCAATTATAAATCTAAATCGTAGCAATTCCAGCTTAAATTTCTACAAACTTCACTTTCACAATTTCAGTGACAAAGCAAATAAAGCAATGCCTAATGGCGGCAAATTCTGAAGGGCGGTAAAATAAATATTTTTCTTTAAAAAACATCCGATAAAAAATTAAGAAGAGTACTTGCGTTTCGGGGTAAATTTATAACGTGAAAATGTAATTTGAAATATCTATCTATTATATAATATTCGAATTATTATTAAAAATAAGTCGTTTGAACTTTGAATTATATTTCTAGAGAAGGCGACATTTTGAACTTTGCCTAACAGCGACACATTTCTTCGGAACGCCACTGCACAATTCAATCGAAAAATCACGAATTCTTCAACCATCCATACAATTATCACTACAAAAAACCTGGATAAGGTCCAAAATAATTGCTGGTTAAGCCTTCGGGAGGCGAAGGTGCTACCAGACGGGAGACCGAATACAAACGATCGAATTAAAACCGGAAGTTCCCGATGGCTGCGGGAAGGAAGCACGTCTCGAACAGTCCAAGTTAACCAATCGGGCCGACGGCAAATTGATTCTGCAACGATGGTAGTGATTAAGTTACTCTTACTTATTGTTAGATATCGGCGAGGGTTCGTTTTGCGTGGGTGGATATGTATTCGGGAACGTCAGTGCAAATATTTGCTGTTTGTTTGCTGCCAAGGATGCTGTTGCTGAGCTGCATTCGCGTTTGATCTTTTCGGTGGGTGTGTGTGTGTAATTTTGTTTATTTCGATGGTTGTTTTGCATCGAGTTAGAGTATCGTGAAGTTTTTTGGTTGTAGTAGAGGAAAGTGATCGGTTTTGGACCAATGGGAGTTCTGGACCATGGGAGTTCTAGACTATGAGAGTTCTCAAAAATGAAGGCTCTGGACCATCAAAAAAAAAAAATTAAACCGGATGTCCCAGAACCTTCATAGTCCACAACTTCCATGTTCTAAAACAGGTCTCAGCAACCTATAACCTGCGGGTCACTAAGTGACCCGTTTTATGATTTCAAATGACCCATTAAATTAATTATTATTGATTATTAATTATTTTCTCAATGAAATTTATAATATTTTCCACTAAAAACTG
Organism: Hydropsyche betteni; assembly: GCA_028571205.2. Taxonomy (NCBI): domain Eukaryota; kingdom Metazoa; phylum Arthropoda; class Insecta; order Trichoptera; family Hydropsychidae; genus Hydropsyche; species Hydropsyche betteni. Next base: position 1,979,903 of record JAOXNN020000020.1, on the reverse strand, counting down.
TTTCAAAATAGATCTACTGACCCAAAACACTTCATAAGAGTCACATTTTGGTTGCTTCTGACCCACAGCCAGAAAAGGTTACCGAGACCTGGTCTAGAATTCCCAAGGTCCAGGATCCGTCCCTTTCCTCTACTGTTGTATTTATAGTATTGAAATTCGCGAAATGTGGATGAAAATATACGGTTAAGAATAGGATTATATAAAAATAGAAAAGTTTGAGAATGTTACGCTCCATAAGAGTTGTTGCCTACGAAAGTTAAATGTAAAAAAAAAGTTGGATTGAATTTGCGTTATGAATTGATTGATAAAAGATAAACTTTTTCAAGACGAAGTATTTCTTTTTGGTCGATATAAAAAATATGTGAAAATACATGTATGTATAAATTTATCACTAACAATAATTGTTTCTGTTTATAGATGAATTTCGAAGTTTTGATCAGTTCGTTGATTTGCTTCGATTCTTAATATAATAAATCTTATTGTTAGTATGAATTGACGTTTAAAAAAGTTAGTGCAATTTTAGAACTTTGGCAAAGCAAAGTTGAAATTAATATATAAAAACCAAACAAATTATATTATTTATTCAAATTACTTTTTTCTGATACACATTATATAAAAAAGGAAAATTTTCAAATTTATAAATAAACTTAAACATGTATATTCAAAATTCTCAACAACATCAAAAACGATCCCCACATCATCCGAAACGAAATTCAATTTAAAAACCTGAAACACATCAAACAACATTTTACTACCCGGCTTTCCAAATCCACCGAAACTGTCGCTTAAACTTCACCCAACTGTTTAGGGTTGGGGATGATCGCTGTCGGTTGTGCGTCGCCGTAAACTTAATCGGTGGCAATAAAAGCCGTGTGTAAGCTTCATTATGAAATTAATAGTCGGTACGCGGCCTCCTGAAATCGGGCTCGCGTTCAGGACCTTCAGGATTTGAATTATTGACGAGCCCCTGGGGTTGGGATGACCCCATGAGACATCCGTCTGCTTCTTATATTATAGAACTATGGATTTGGATATGTGAGCTTTAGTATGTTTTGGAATTCGTATGAGAGTTGTAAGGTTGTATTTTGAAAGTATAATTGAAAGTATTTTTTTATAAAATCGAATTGTTAGAAGTTTGTATTTGACATAGAAATAAAAAAAATCTGTGCAAATTACAGAAGTTATATAGAAAAATCTATAGGAAATAATGCTTTGATTGCTGAAGTTTGAATCATGTGAGATTCAGGATAAGTTTGAGGATCTGTGGCCAATTAAGACGACGCTATCGGCAATCACGTAAGTTTCGTTATTAGCGTTTGTCGCTCGATTCGAACTGAACTTTATACTCTACACATAACTTCGATTGCGATAACTGTAAAATGTGACGTTCAGTCTTTGAAAAGGATGTCACATTGTATTTGTATATTAAGGATAGTTGAAACTTTTGATCTTCAATCGTAGTTAATTCTATAAAAAAAGTAATTTTGTATATTGGGAAAATTTTTAATGAAAATCATAATGTTGGTGCGAAGGAAGATGATTTATATTTTTTCGACGAATATTTGTCATTTTAAAGAGACGGTTTTACGGTAGGACGAGAGGTCGAAAGGAAGTTTTCTTATCAGTGAAGCAGCAGCAGCAAAAGCAGGCCAGATAATCCAGAGCAGAGAGGTATTTGTTTGTACTGTATAAATTTAAGTATTTCTGGCACGCAAATATTTCCTCACTTTATCCACGTGAGGATTATACTTATAGAACTGGGGTGTACCTACTGAAGATGTTCGTTCTTAGACGAAATGATTAAGCTGTTCTAGACGAGGCGATTTTTTTTTCATTTATACAATTCGACAAAAATAAAAATCGACTTTTTTATCATAATGTGGAAAAATGTTGGAATGTTCCGTAGTATTAAAAGACTTAATTTTACATAAAGCATAAAATAATATTATATTTATAAACCGATTGAAACAAATATTTTTGCCTTTCCCGAAAATATTTATTAATTGAACGTTTGTAGCGGAATTTAAAAAGTTTCATTGAATTCGAGCGATACACATGGTTAAAATATATTGAACCTTATTTTTTCCAATTTTCCTACGTTCAAATACACGTTAAAGTTTTCAATTAAGCTGGGCGCACACGGAAAGTAAATTAAAAATTTAAATTGAAAGACGATTTAAAGCGTCTCGCATCATTTTTTTTCATCCCAGAAACGACGCCGCTGTAAATAATATTTTATAAATTTTTCTCTTATAATATTTTTTCCCGATTTTACTTTACACTTTTCCATATATATGTATTTTTGAGCGTTTTTTACCCGGTCGGTCGGCCGTTTTAATGAAGAAGCGGTTAAGAGCGCGGACCGTGGCGAGACCTTAATGGGATGTTCGCTGGAGAGGTCCCCGAAGTGGGGCTGTGCCCCGATTGTGGGCCCCCATAAGGATGGGGGCGAACGGCTCCATCTATAAACGCCGATTTAAATAAAAAATCGGTCTTTCAATTAAAAACTATCGTATGAATCGATTTATTCTTAATGGCGTATCGAAATTGTTTTATTTTATGAATCGTATGTTTTTTGAAATTAAATTGAATGATTTTTTTTTGATATTTTAGTTTTTTTGAAAAGCGGGATGGAGAGGGTAGATTCGTTTTTAACAACTACTCAATCGTCTTAAATTGGGTATTTATTCATTTGAATTGAAAATGAGAGATCAATCTTTCATTGATGAGACGAATTCAAAAAATGGTTCCGATTTTTCAGTATCGACCGCTGTACGAATTATATGTACCAACGTTGTGATTGTGACAATTATTGCATGCGGTCGTTGGCAATTGGGACACTAGTGCGTGTAGTTCGTAAATTTGAATCGACCCTCATTCTTTTCCCACACCTTTACACTATTCATAAAAAAAATTCATAACAAAAAAGATCACTTACAAAATCTCACCTCGTTATTGCACTCGTTGTTTCATCGTGTTCCGGCATATGTAGAAATTGGAATAGTCCAGATAATATCATTCAAATGACAAAAACACGGGATTAATAATAATAAAAATTAATAGAATTAATCAAGAAGAAAAAAAGATATGATGAAGATAATCTGAAAAATCTTAATCGAACAATATTTTACAATTCATCAATAATAAAAATCATATGTAAAATAACAGCAAACAAGCAACACTCACACATTTTTTTTTAATTTTTCCGACCCAAGAAAGGGCATAATAAAAAAAAATCGGAAGAAAAATTACAAGACTCGTTCCGCAGCCCCTCAGGTCTAACCCATAAAGAAGCAAGGGCCCTGCGCCGATGTTAATTACGGACTCGAAAAAATTACCCTCGTCTGGGGCCGTTCCTTCCGCGGCTAATCTCATTATTTGAATGTTTTTCAAATTACATTAGGGCCGGCCCGAAGGGGGCCCGGTCTCCTCTTTTTAACCCTCTGACGGGATCCGTTACGTTCGTTAAGTTTCCGTTGCGGATCCGTTAACGGGACGTTTTTGCGTGAAGCCGAATGGTAGTCGATGGCGGTTTTGTTGAAAATTGTATCGATTTTTTTAGGATTTTAAATTGGGCGAATTGGATAATAAAATTAATGTAATTATGATGTTAAAGTTTGTGTGATGGGTGAAAAAGTTGATAATTTTTTGAATGGATATGAGCAAGGTTGGCCGAAGGATATACCTGTATGATGCTCTAGGCAGATTAACTTTCGTTTAACGGTTAACGTTTCTTTTCGATTAACTTAGCGTTTCCCCTCATATTTTTTAAATATTTTCCAAAAAAACAACAATGCTTCCCGAAAAAAAACATACATTTATAAAAATCGACTTTTCCAATGTTTTCATTGTAACATTCAGTGACTGTTTTGTATAAAATATTAATAATAACGTCGATATTTTTGACAGATTGATCGGATCATGAAAATACGTAGAATGAAATAAATGAAATTGTTTCAAATGTGACAGGAATGGAAGGTCTCAAAAAAAAAATTAATCCGAATGTTTTGAATATTCTCGAAATTTAAGAATATTAAATGAAAAATATTTTTGAAAAGGGAAACAATGTATTCGAACGCGACTAAAGAGCGTGGCACAAATTAAAATTTTCACTTCGTTACGAATTAATTCGGCGAACGCGGAAACGCGAAAATAGGCCACGTTTTTGCGCTACGGGCAACGACGCCATCAAACTCGGCGGCGGCGAACGTGTTAATCTTATCACGAGAAAAAAAGAAATTGTACACAAACTGAGCAAAGCGAACGCCGACTTTCGGGGCGACTTTTTGTCGCATTGTGACCAAAAAGTTTGTTTCTCCCGCCCGTTTCGAGAGACGCTGTATAATTGCCTGTACTACTGTGTTGTTCTGCACCTATTTCGATCTTAAGCCGGTACTATACTGTCGTTTATTTTATTAATTTTTCATATTAAGAAATGTTATATAAATTATATAATCTAATGAATATAAAGTCTATTGTTAGATAATGTTCTTTGAAGTCGTCAGAAGTTTTTTTTTGTTTCAATTCAAGGTGGTCAAATTATTAATTTATCTCATCATCAGGACAACATGGCATAAGAAGTTTACCCCAAAGTCGCCGTTTTGGCTAAATCATTATATCAATATCAATATAATCATTGATTATTATAATAATCAGAGGTATTATATGTATAATCTGAAATTTTATTACTTTTCTTTAATACGTGAAAATAAATCATATTTCAAATTAATTGAACGACAATTAGCACTATCTAAATCATATTGATTAAATAATCGAACCATAATCTATATAAATAAAAGTGTGTGTGGGTGTTAGTTATATATGCCTTTACCACTTATTCGATCACAATTAAATTTAGTAAATATGTTGATTGCGTATTCGGAAAAATTTTCAAATATCATTAAAACTATTTTATAACTCAATCTGACGCTATTTTGAGATGAAAAGCAACACCGGACCCGAACAACGCCGGGTACAATCCGCTAGTTGTATAAACATAATAAATTAGACTATTTTATGATTTTTTTTTATTTCCTATTAATAACATTTATGTATTATTTTTTTCAGATAATTAAACAGTGTAGAACCAGCTTGGCAACGACAAGAAAGCTCACATACCTAATTGCGTCACACAATAAGCACACAGATACATTTTTACCCTTAGAAGCGAAAAAGCACAAAGTACAAAAAATCTTTGTACAAAAAAAAAAAGTTGGCGCATTAAACGCAAACTTGCCGCCACCCCGGCTGAAGGAGGAGGCCCTCGCGATTATTTTTCATGGAAATTACCCGGGAATTAGAGGAAAATAATTGTGTAACCGGAGTTATTAAGGTCGTGAAGTTTCACAGACTCCCGGAAATATTCGCCAACCCCTGTGCTGTTTAACGCAATTATTCCCCGCCGCGTACAAAACGCCCTTCCGTGTTCCAGCAAAGGTAAGCTGCGCTGCAAAATCCCGGGAAAAATGGGTGGTTTTTTAAAAAAATCCGATGTACTCCGAGTGCATGTTTGTGCTGGGGAGTCGTTCGGCAAAGATATGCAAAACGCGTATAGGTTTTGTGGGTGTTGTATTTTTTTTAGCATCGAAGGGATGAGGATTTATTTATGTTGGTGTGTTATTTTTAGTTAGAATAATGTATGAGAGGCGATTGTGAAAATATGATTTGAATCAACATTTTTACAGCGTTTATTTTCTTTTGATGAAACGAAATAAAATTAAAAAAACATTAATTTTTTAAATGAATCAAAATTTTCACGTGGAAAGTTTGATTTTAATTTTTCGAAAAAATATTTTTTGAACTATAAAACCTCGGCGTTCTGATGGATCGTGCGACGCCCTTTTCTCAAGTTATTTATCATGTCGTCAGAGTGTGTAGTGTGTCAAGTGACTAACAACTTTGCCCTTTCTGAAAATTTCTATATATTTCTATATAAAATTTGTATGTGAGTTAAGAGTTAATCGATGAAGCTACAAAGAGCATTACCCAGATCAAATTTTTAAATATTTTCAATTGTTAAATCTTTCTATTTTAAAGCTGGTATTGTAATTGATATCGTTAATTGGTAAATTTATAATAGTGTCGGTTTTCATATTTTTAGATGTATTTATAGCACGCAAATGTTTCGTGCACGTGTCAGCGGAGACGAATGCGATTTTTTTCAAATTTGCACAATTTTCATATTATGATTAAGTGATGGTTCGCGTGAATGTTCGAAAATAATTGTGAGAATAATTAGGTAATTTTTTAATATGCAAATTTTAATTGAATAACAAAATCGATTAAAAAGCATGAATTTAAAACACAAAAACTTTAATATTTCCAAGCGAAATATAATTAATATAGGAATTTTTTCCAAACTCTATTAACCTTAAATTCTTATAATCGAATTTTATATAGAGTCAAAAGAAAAAAGCACACACGCCCGAAAGAAAAATCGCCGGTTCCCGAGCGCGTCTATTAAAAACTTTCGAATCGGCCCTAAGCCGTGCGAATTAATTTTCCCGCCATTTCTCACGTTAGGGCACTTTCTAACGAGGCGGACCTTAACGCTGTGCTAAAAACGGCCATGCCCCGTTCGGAAAAACCTCGATTTTCCACCTACAAAGTCAGAGAGTGCCCGAAAAAAGGCAGACTGAAAAACGACCGTGGAATTGTGGGCGATTAGAAGGAGGCGGCACATATCACTCGGCCGTTTATATGGAATTTATTCGTTTTACATACAATATTTTTTTGAACAGGACCGTAATTATACAAAGAGTAGTTTTCCGTCCTTTTTCCGCCCTTAAGTTGAGGTGTTTAAGTCGAAAGGGATGGAAGTGAGTGGGGTTCGCGTTTAGACCGCATAGGGTAAGGCTTTCGTAATATATTAGCCAATTTTCCTCTTAGACACATGGTCTTCAGTCTTTATGAATATGCCATAATTCTTTTGAGATGCTTAAAAATGTTTTTTTCTTATTTTTCAGAGTGGTTCTATTATGAAATATTTTGAATAACGCTGGAGTGTTTTCGTGTAAGCGCTCATGTCCGTTTTGCAGAAACATGCAAACGAGCAGTTGGTTATGTGAATTTAGTTTATATCAATTTTGACTAGAACATGAACAAAATTATAACAAAATTCAACGGTTTTTATTAACCGTTTTTTTCTCATTAAAAACTTAATTATTTATGAAAATTAAACTCAAGTCTATGTAAATCTATATTTTTAAATCGGCCTATAACGATTGTTCTATTATGCAAAAAACTATTTCGTAAAGCAAATTGAATAAGTTGAAGTTAATTGCGTTGCGGTAGTGTTTTGTCCGTCCGGAACCAATTCATCAACGTATTAAAAATTCAACAATTCACCGTACGGACAGACCCTACAATATGAACTATATATAAGACAAAATAAACAAATAAAATAGGCGAAATCTGCGCGTAAATAATGTCATAAAATGAAAACATTCAACCCGAATCATTGTTAACAAACGAGGCGTTCGTGGTTTGTTTAAATAAAAAATAAGCAGTTTGATTCTGTGCAAATAAATTATGTAGTCGTTAAATATTAGCCACAGGTACGGTACTATGTCTAAACATTCATTAAGTATGTACGAAATCGACCACAGGTCGATTTTCCGACGTTGAAAGTCAAAATGTGGGTAAAATCGGTGGTTTGTGATGAATTTAATGGCTTATTAGGTATTTAGAGACGTTGAGGAATTATTACGAAAGGTCAAGCAGGATCTTAGTATTTTATATTTAAAATAAATTTTTAATAATATGAAATTCATAACTATAAAATAATAATTTTATGCGATAGGCTTTTAAGATTAAAAAAGTAAATATATTCATAAAAAGAGTTAGAAAACTCTCAAAATGTATTTGATATACACATTTTTATAATTAATAGAATAATTGTTGCTTATTAAAACCATAATTTGAAAAAAAGGTAAAGGTGGCAGTTATTTTAAGACAGTATTTAAGTGGGTGCTCCTGAAACACATACAAATCGGGTAATCTGCACTAAATTATATTAGTGACATCCAGATGTCTTTACTTCCACTTCCCTTTTAAAAAACTGAATGTGAGGGTTAGTTGGGCAAAGCCGCATTTTCAGTCAGTAAAACTAAATACATTTATTTCAGTCAAAAATTTAAACGTATTTAAGCTGAACATATCTCATTCAATCGGATATTCACAACGAAAATATTTTATAGGTATCACTATATTGACATGGTGCAAGGTGATAATATAGTAGCACCCACTCAAATTACAATCATGAGCTAATTGCCACCTTTACCAAAAAAATATACCAAAAATCAAGTTATTGAATGAAAATCGAATTCGCAGAAATCGGAATCGATCAAAAAAAATTTCATAAGAGTCTAGATAAGTAGATCACCAACGATGGCCGAGGGTCCTCTAAATGGCGGTAATTAGGTCCCGTGTACAGCCTACCGCCCAGATGAGCGCTTTATTATTCAAGGTGTGATTTGGGCGGCAGGTGGGCGGCTAACGACCGCCCATAACGGAGGGCGCGTGCCGCATACGTTTTTCTATTAATCCACGACGACGGCTCGCAAACGACCGCACGTCGGCTCTTGAGGTCGTAAAAAACGTTGGACGTGGTCCTGGGGGGGTCGAGTGGGTGGTGAGGTGCTGTAGGAGGGGACTGTTCGATTTGTGATTTTGTCTTGTTGGATGATTGTCGGATCGGTGTTCGATGGAATATTTTAGGTGGATGGTTTTTTAATGTTGATTGGTTGAAAGTGATGGATCGTATTTGGGGATTTTTCGGTTGAATTTGTTATATTCGATAGCCGGTTGTGGACTGAAGCAAAAGCTGATGTGTGAAATACGTGAAAAATATAACTAGTATATAGGCCCGATGTTAATAACATCGGATGTGAAAAAAAAAATCATCATCATCATCAAAAGTCGCGGTTCG
>JAOXNN020000020.1:1949312-1968516 GCA_028571205.2 Hydropsyche betteni | reverse complement strand
ATCATCATCATCAAAAGTCGCGGTTCGGGTCGTTCATTTGAAAAAAGGAAAAAAAATCATCATCATCATCATCATCACCATAATCATCATCATCATCAGCATCATCATCATCATCATCAAAAGTCGCGGTTCGGGTCGTTCATTTGAAAAAAGGAAAAAAAAATTCGCGAGCGTTATCGTGACAAACAGACAGACAGACAGACAGAAATCCGCTATTATATTTAGGGGATAGGGGATAGGGGATTCATATTTTGAAAAAAAAAAAAAAATTTGGTGTTTGTCAAACTCATTTTATGGTTATGAATATCAAATCTCATGTTTTTTAATTGGCGATTAGTATTTGTATTGAGGTTTGTTTGAGTGGTTGGCAATAATTGAAAGAGAGAAAATTTTGATTTAGGTTTTGATTCTGTTAGATTGTGGAATTGTTTCGAATCTTTGGCTTATATGATTTAAAAATATTGAGAATTTTTTTTTTAATTTTAAAATGTAATAAAGTGAAGTTTTTTTATTCGGTTGGTAGCTTCATTGCATTTTTAATTGAGTAGTTGGTAATGATTGAATGATTTGACAAAAGGTGATTTTGTGTTACAGTGAATGTGTTTTGTAGATGAAATTAATTGAAACAATTTCTATTTCTTGATTATAAATTGAAAAAAATAACTTGGAATATTTTTTATTTCAGCTGAAAATTTTGAAGAAGAATAATTTAGAACATTGCACCATGTCAACAACAAAAACGAAATCAACAAAACTATCAAGTAAGTGAAAAAAATCCACTAATTCAAATCGGCAACATACAAAATCAACACATCCATAATTCACATAACACACAACCACTCACGTGCAAATTTGAAATTAAAACACGTTGATTCCGCGCTAATTAAAGTCTACCGAAGTGGCTGAGCACACACACACTTTAGTCAACTAGATGCACTCGAGGTGCTAAATTCATAATTATTCATTAGATGCACTCATGCGAATGAACACATGCAAATATTGCGAAATGACGACCGCGATACACTCAAATGCATCCGGAGGCGGATTCTAGTGCACTAGGTAAATGCGCTCGCAAATAGTGCAATCGAAAACGTCGTGTGTTTATTATGTGCATGTGACGTATTATTGTGGTTTCGAGGCTTGTTCTGGGAATGGAGGTTGTTTAATTTGGGGGTTGATTTTATTGTTGTAGGGATGGTCGGGAGTGGCTGAAATGGGAGTGTGTGAAGGTAGAGATTGGAGTTGTATTAATTGATGGATGGTTTTGGAATGGTATTTGAAAAACCAAATGAAAAGAAATAGTTGATGAGATTTTGAAGAATTGTTTAAAACTGACAACGAAAGATGATTTAAAGAACTTTATTCTAATGTATAATGTAATGTCATAGCTTTTAATCTGAATACGCCCACTCATAAATGGAAGAATTCAATTATACATTTTCGGGTTAATGTGAAATTTTCATATGAATGCTTTCGTTATTAATATAAGAACAATGAGTTCAATTAAGCTACGAATAATATCGAAAGACAAAATTTATTAAACAAAATCTGCTTAATTCCACATTGTGCACGATTAATTATTCGTTATGAACGCATTCAAATTGATTGAGATTAACGAATATTTTATGAATTCAATACCATTTTTTAACATCTGCACACGCTATACATACATAAATTAACATTTCGAAATCAACACGCTTACAAAAAAACACTATACATTTAAGATTCCCTTTCCACCCAAAAAACAAACCATCCACCACGATTCCGAACACGAATCCGAAACACCTCAAAGATCATCCAAGTCCAAAGATCGCCCACCTGGGCCCTCATTCTCCGAGGGCATTCAATTTGAATAATACTTTAATTCTTTAACCCTCTACCGGGGGGCGATATATCAAAGCTTTTGTGCCCATTTGGCCCGCGCATCTATCACTTTCGGCTAAGGGTCGCCGCGAATACGTCTTCCTTTGGGCCGTGTTGGCCTATCTGGGGATCGATCGGTCCGGCCCATTGTTTTCGATGAATATTGGATGTTGCCGGTGTAATAATTCAGTATATTATATGTGGGTTTGTCGGTGGATAGGTGTTTTGGTCGTGCGGGGGTGTCTGAGGGGTTTTGATGGTCGTTTCGATTGGGTGTGTTATGTTTTTTTAGGGATTTGTTCGCGGGGTTGTGTTTGAATGGGTTCGATATTGTGATTTTGAAATTTAGAGTGTGTTTGTTAAAAATTTAAACGAGAATGTTTTTGTATAATTTTTTTTTTGAATTTTAGGAAATGACGTATTTTGAAAGTTCGGTCTTTAATATGTTGTTTATCATATTACTTGGTGTGTTAATGGAATTAAATTGTTTTTAATAAAGATTTTTTGAAAGCATGTGTTATTTGAAATATTTTAAATTGGAGAGAGACAAAATAATAATTAAATTAATGTTTGATCATTATTGAATAAGTATCATAATTCATTTAATTTAAAAAAATATATTCCAAAAATTAAAGTCTTCTCTTATAATGAAAAATTACTTAGAATAATCAATATAAATAAATTTTCAATATTATGATATAAATTAATATAAAAAAATAATATTTTTCTAGTATATAAAACCGAATATCCCGTACTGCAGTATTATTCATTTTCCGCGAAATACTGATATTCTACAATAAAGAATAAACTTTCCGCGAAAAGTTATTAAAATCAACATGAATATTAAAAGGTTTTAAAAACTGTTGAAATTTCAATATCGAAGAGTGCCATTCGAATTTCAGGATTTATGAAGTAATCCATCCTAGACAAAAATGATTTTTTCCTATATTTTTAAAATCGATTGAATCAAATAATCACCTTCGAAACTATTCAATACATTAAGTGTAAAACTCGAAGGAAAATAGATATTTTTCTCACTCAAATAAAGAGTATTTTAATAGGGATTGAATCGATTTTTACGCGTTGGACAACGTGTGCAAATCATCAAATTTTATCGTATATTTCAAAATTGAGCGTCCTTATTGAAAGATCCTTATACTAATATAAAAGGTCTTTAAATAGTTAAACACGAAATTTGTCAAGTTATAGCAGCCATGACGTTAAAGTGACATCTGTCAAATTTGTTGTCATTTATTTAGTGGTACGATAAATTGCCATAGAAGATTATTGCAAATCATCAAATTTTACTGTACATTTTAAAATCGAGCGTCTTCATTGTCTATATATTCACTATATGGAATTGCACTTTTAAACACTAAACTATCATCGAGAATCCCACAACCGCCAACGCAAAACTTCAAAATCAACAACACCAACCACCCCAAAGCACACACCCGTCCCCGACACGACCCACACGAACATATCTCAATTTAAAAAAGTGCACCTTGCCCCAAAGGCGAGCGCGCCTTAGCAAAGCTCCCGACGAAAGCCCCATAAATCGGGCACAGCCCGCGATAAATTGCACTCGCAGTTGCAAACCGCGACTGCATAGCAATGCGGATGCAGATCCCATGGACGGTGGTAAATCTGCCGCGGCTAAATATCGGCCCGCGATGGAAACGTATGGGAAATGGCGACGCAAATTGGAAGTCATGGTGCCGCATGTTGGGGCGAATATGAATTTAAGGGTCGGGTCGGGGTGGAATCGGTGTTTGTTGTACGAGCGATGGTTTCGGTTTGTGGTGATGGGATTTGATTGATGTGGTTGTTGTCGGGTGGTGGAAAAGGTGTTTGGTGTATGTGTGATCGTGTCGATTGATTGGTTTGTTTGATGATCGGTTGAAAGATATGGAAATTGTTAATTTTGAGTATATTTATCTTCATGTTCAATTTGTATAGTATTGATTGTATTATAGAATGTCGGTATGTTAGATAATATCAGAAGTGTTTCTGTAATTCACCCAATTTCTTTTTTAAAGAGGATACGTTCCAGAGACTATCGTGTAAAAAAGCATATGGAAACCATATCACAATTGGAAATAGATTCTATCAGTACACATGGCTAAAACTTTCACGAAAATATACTTTATAAAAAATGCGTAATGTGGAAAAATTTCGTCATGTGAGATCATAAAAAAATATTGATTTTTTTAAATGTAATAACTATAACCGTATACTGGTCTGCAACGAATCTTACTACTGTGATATAATAACACATTTTTTTCACATCGTGTTCAAGTGAAAAATAATTAATACTTCTTCTTCAAACCGTGTTTATTATCCGTGTAAAAAAAGTGTGAAAAGAAGATTGAGTATTGTGCGATGAGGGAAAAAAAATTTGAAAATTGAATATAATAGCAAACCTCTTTCAAATAATTTTCAAGTCAGACATGTTACTCATTTATTTATTGTTCTCGATTTCTTACGAAAAATATTTTTTTATTGCAAAATAATATGAAACATTTTAATATATTTATATAAATACTAATTATATTTACGATATACGAAAAATTTCAATTCCCCACTCATAAGAACTCCCACTGATTGTATACCGAAACGTTCTCGTATCTCAAAACAACCGACCCGCCGAAATTCCAATATCATAAACACTAGTTAAATATAATATTAAAAATGCAAAAACACACACAAATCGACCACAACATCGTTCCGTGAGCGGCGTCCATTAAACCGAGCGTGTACTTACACAGTATGCAGAATAAAGCGTTTGTATATTCGCCGCAGGAGCAGGGCCGGAAAACTTTTCTAGCGCAAACGTTCGAAAATTAGACTTTCAAATTGCATTTGCGTAATCTGCATAATATTCAGTTTCGGGGTTTTTGGTCATCGCGTCGACAGATGCTCATAAAGTCGGCGGAAGGCCCTTTTCAGCTGGTGTACGCGCGTGTGTATGTGCGAGGGATCATTCAGCGGTTTTCTTCAGAAAAGAGTTTTTGAGGTCAATCTCGTATGATAATATGGATACATGATGTTTTCAACGTTGGAAACAATCCGGAATCGAATAACTCGGGGAATAAGCAACGCCTTCGTCCACAATTGGGCGTCTGGAATTGGGCATGCTTTTCGAAAGTGAAAGAATAACCTAATCCGTGTCAAAGGAGGATCTTTGGCTTTTATCCTGACTTTTCCCCGAAGGAAAACTCGCATAGTCCGGCAAATGGGTGCGGACTTAATGCGTGTCACGACACTCGACCGAATATGAGCCTTCAGAAAGCTTTTTTATACGCTTTACGTGCATTCCGTTTCGTTTCTTCTATTTTCTACGTGATTTTTTGCTGTTGGTATTTTTAGAAAATCTATCGGCTTCTTGGTACAATTTTATTTAATACTGTATTTTTGAATGAATATTTGGTTATTTTAACTTACTTAGCTTTTCTGTGGATACATCTATTGTATTATAAATTATGTTTATGTGGATTTGTTAAAAAAAACTCATAAATTTATTTTTAACTTTAATATATTCATATTATTGATATATATTACATACATTGCAAAATAGTGTAAAGTGATTTAGAAATACAAATAATTATTTAATATTAAAATTTGAGAGGTAGACTGGAGAATAGTGAAATGTTAAAATTGCATAAATGTATTTGAAATTCTAAAATTTTATTTATATCATTTTAGCATTTTCTAACAGTTCCTTTTCCATTTTCTTGACTCGTTTATTCGGAAAAACGCAAGCTCCAAAATATGGCATACAAATATGTTTCATTTTTTTACGTTCAGTGACGACTTCCATCATAAATACAATAGTGGATAGGCCCCAAAAGAAAAACAACATATTGAAGACACCAATCAAATGTTTCATTCTTAGTACCTTGTACCCTCCCACATTCTTAGGGGGTGGATATTTTGGTAATACATCAGAAGACCATTTAAAAACAAGACCACTTTCAAAGATTCTTTTTAAAATTAGTTGAAGTTGTTCTCTAAACGGATAAAATTTCCATGTCATCAAAGATGGATTGTATGTTCTGAAAACGTTGCGCCTCAAACAATACATGCCAGGAAGGCTCTTTTTCTTTTTATCATGAATATAATAATCTATATATCTTAACGGAACTAAAACTCCAAAATCTTCTTTTTCTGTCACTCTCTCTATACATGGAGTTATTGGAATACAAGATAAATATTTGCACCTGACGTCTAGTTCTTCTTTTACGCGTAAATCAAAACTGCTTACGTGTAATGAATGACCTCCTATATTTAAATATTTTATGACATCTTGAAAAGTGTTGATTTGTTTGTGTAATCTTGGTTGAATCAATGAACTTTGGGAAGAGCTTTGCACAATAACGTTGGTCACAATAGCTGCCATCAACCAACCGGACATTATCATTCTGAAAGATAATTCTTTGGGAGCTATGCGCGATATACATCCTGCCAACATCGCAAAAATAATGAAAAAGTTTAAAAAAAAGTTTATTTTCATGAAAACTCCATTTATATATTCATAGTAAACAATTAAAGAGGTGACTATTATTGTCATCAAAACTATAACAATCCAAGCTTCAAACCTAAAAATGTAGACAAGATTGATTAAATATCCCAAAGGTTCAGCTTTTGGAACACACCATGTGATTCTTTCTTGAAAATCGTATCTGAGAGCTTCGACTTTAGATTGAACATCAACAAAAAATCCTGGAAACAAATTGCCAGCTATTATGTCATATTCTTCGTTGTCCATAAACAATCCGAGTTCATTCATTTGTTCCCCAGAAGTATAGGTTCCAAAAGGCTGTATATCTAATGTTGCATTTGATAAATCAGCCATTACTTCTAAAAGTTTAATTTCGATACCTTTTTTGAATACGTAAGTGCCATTTTCAATATCAGGTGGTAAAATGTATGGTTCGGAAACAATGACAGCAGCTTTGATGGGACATGTATTTAAATTTTTCGGTATTTTCAACTTATAAGGGTTTATTTGTTTAACATTTTCGTCAGTGCAATAATCCAACTCATATAAACGTTCACATTTTACACCGCAAACTCCTTTGTTATATGGAAGCCAAGTAAAAGATTTAACAGAATTTGTAATATCATTAGTTGTTAGTATGAATGCGTTAAATATTCGATGTTTTCTTAATTCATTGAATATTCTAATAATTGACTGTTCGTCAATATCATTTTCTTCTAATATTACAAAGAATATACCTTGTGGGTTCCATCCAGGTAGTTTTTTCATATTAGCAATGTCTTGTATTATGTCCAAAGGATATTTAATGAGAACTATGTAGGCTTGAATCTCGTCTTCATCTTCGGATGCTTTTTTCTTGATAGCATCTTTATTTTTCGCAATTATAGTAAACTTTTGAATATTATGTAAATATTTAAACATCGTTTGTTGAATGAATATATTAGAAGCAGACGTTTTCATAAAAATCGTATCTCCCATACGCACTCTCGTTTTACTCAATGAAAAATATTTCTTCATCATATTTACGACACACTCTGCTTGTTTATCCTTCTCTACCGTATTCAATTTTTTCTTCAGCAATTCCCTGCCGTATCCATACGATGCGACAATTCCGATAAAAGCCCATATGACGAACGCGAAAAATGTTAATTTCATTTTATATACGAAAATTCACGCGCGTATTGTCACTATGTCGGTCCGTTCGAATATGAGTGGAAATTAAAATAAAATCAGTATTTATACATGCGGGAAAATTTAGGGCTGAAAAAAAAACGTAAAAATGTTTCAGTGCGTGTTCCTAAGTGTATTTTAATTACGCTTTGCATCATATGTCGTATCTCACTGATAAAACGGACAAACATTCGATGTGTGTGAACAAATAATTAATATTGCATGAAATATGCACGATTTTCATATAATGATATGTGAATTGTATATTGGAAAAAACAAAGAAAATCATTACTCCTTTATATTATTTTAAAAATTGTACGAATTGATTTCTCCATAAAAAATCTCATATAAGATGATGTATAGAGTGGTATTTTATTAGATTATTAAGACGGTTTTTCACTCGTGTGTATGTGAAAAGACCGAGTCTTATAAATCATTGTGGTATAAGAGCCAGAGTGTTAATCCTAGTCTGTACTCACAATCTAGCGATAAATCCGCTTTAAAAGGGCGGTCGAATGCGGGGGTCGCTGAAAATTCTATAAATTCACGTAGCCAAAGTCTCATAAAATCGATATTTCATACAAAAAATATCTTCAAGTATTCATATTTCTAATTAAAACTATACTGGAAAAAATCAGAATCGTTCAATTCAATTGAAGAAATTTCGTTATATCATTTCAAAAGAAAATCGATCGAGAAAGTGTTCGCTGAAAAATCGAATACAACTTTTTTAGCTGATAGGAATTAAACCTTTCAGCCACGCTGATATTTACGGCCTCTCATCGCCTACGGCTTGTTTAATTGTTTCAGCAATAAATCCTTTTATAATCGTTATTAACATTGCGATGAATGTACGTAGATTTAAACCCGCGTTGCATGAAAGCCTAACAACGACAATAAATTACACTTTAGTTCGTCGAAATGGATTTAGAAAGTCGAACCGATGTATTTATTGCGTTGTATGAATTAAAATGAACGATATCCGAAAACTCGATGTTGCATTTGCAGGATTCGTGAAACCTTTTAATGCTAAATGTGTTCTGTGTTGATTCGTATCGAAGATCGTTTCCATTATATTATACATGTGCATTGTGTTTTGCTCGATGTTGTGCATGCTTTTATATTGAATGTTTCGTTTCGACGTATTCAATATAAATTTGGTGTTTAATTGGGATAATGGATATTGAATTAAATTAAAACATTAATTTAAATTAATATAAGGTTTATTAACTTTCAATTATAATATAGTAATTCTAAATTTTCTATTACATTACTACGCTATAGTTAATTTTAGTACCGTTTATAAATTAAGATAGTTCGTTTGATATCCGTATTTAGACGATATGGTTTTTTATTTTTTCTATAAAATATTAATAATCTATGACATAAATGTTCGAATATAAAAACAATAACACATATTAAATAACTTACTAAAATCAATAGAAAAGCTCCAAACATGTGAGTCATACCTAATGGGACTATATCGTTTGTATCAGCAGATAACTTTTGTAAGTAAACTTCATTTTTCCATTTCCAAATCAAACCATTTTCTGAAATACTTCTGATTATATAATTAAATTTATTTAATATTGGAAACCATTTTTTTGTAAGTATCACTATACCATATTTATAAATCATATTTTCTTCGGGAAAACAATATACTAGAGCGGTACCCTTTTGTAATCTTTGTGAATGATACAAAGATTGGCTGTAAGGAATTGCAACTGCAAAATTTTTGTCAATTCCAACTCTTCTAATATATTCTTTGAAAGATGGACATATTTCATAATGATCATAAATATATTTCGAAACTTTATCCGATCCTTCGAACCTACTACGAATACTTAATTTGCCTCCGGTGCCGAGCTTAGCTTCGACAATTTGTTCCTGCGTTTCAATTTGTTTTTCATATTTAGGATGAATTAAAAAGCTCCTTAAAAAACTTTGATAAGAAGTGTTTATATTGATGCTAAATATCAACCAACTAAATAAAAGCAACCTAAAAGCGAAACTTTTAGGATTAAAAAGTCCACCCCAACCCAAAATCATTCCAACTGTCATTAGTATAGATCGAGTAGGCCACCGTGTTAGTTTGGGATCTTCTCTACGTTTTAACCAATGAAACATAAGAGAAACAATAATTACAAAAGCAAAAGTCGTCATCCATGTCGATAATTTGAAAATTGTTATTAAATTGGACCAAGTGGGAGCAGTTCCAGCTTTTGGTACACACCAAGTGTAAAAATCTTGCATGTAAGTGTGTGAAGCATCAAAATATTTCCTTTTTATTGGATTCACTTCTAAATCACCAATTATTACATCTACTTCTTCGGATTTTAATTTTGAATATATTCCAGACGCATTTCCATATTTATCAATATAGCCCCAATCCTCGGGTATATCAGACATTCTAAATATCACCGTCATGTTCGTAAATTCTGCAATTATTTTGATCAAGTTGATCTCAATTCCCAAATTGAAATCGTATTCATCTTTATAAATTGAATTATTTATTTTATAATTCGGAGGTAAAACATACGGTTCACTAACAACAACAAACACTTTCAAAGGGCACCTGTTAAATTCAGCAGGAATCATATCAATAGTTGGATTTATTTGTATCACACGATTATTACGACATAAATCTAATTTATATATTTTGTCGCATTTGCCACCACAATTGGTTTCACTATAAGGTTTCCAAGAATAAGAAATCACTTCGTTTGTTTCTGGAAAATATACAAAAACTATTGTTTCCAGCAATTTATATTCTCTCAACGTATCGATAAGTTCTTTTATCAAAAAATCCAATTCAAATTCTGGTTCATATTTAATAAAAACCACAGCTTTAGCATGAGGATTCCACGTCGGCAATTTTTTCAATTGATTGATATTCTTGAGCAGATCTTCCTTTTTTTCCAAAATCATCATATAATTCTTCGCCTTCTCAGGAAAATGCGATGCATTTCGATGTACATACGCAGAATCTTTAACCATAATCGAATATTTATAACCTTTATGTATCGTCTTCAGCAAAGTCATCTGAGTAGTAGAATTATATGAATCGATGTTGATGATGACTATACTTCCACTCAGAGCTTTCTTCGAGACCAAATATTTCGCGGATAGTTTGAGGACACAATTAGCCACGTTTAAATTAAGCTCACCATTGTCAACAAGGTTTTCTTTCGAGCCATACGCAGACGACACGATGGTTAAATATATAATGGTTTTAATAGACAACGTGTCCATTTTTTTTATTTGATGTATTTTTTTGCACGTGTCGCACGACTGAGTTCACATTATGAGCACGTAGTGTTGTATGCGATTTATATCGGCTGTGATCTGACGGATTTCAGTGACGGCACATGGCATCGATTCTTATTTATATTTTATTTTAATAAGGATGTTATTACATTAAAAAAAATATAAATACACCAATTTAACCATGAGATAATCGTCTCTTTTCAAATTTTTGTTTAAACATTTCATAAAGCTTAATGAATCTGATGTTAGCCGCACCCATGTTTCGAACCTATTTTTTTCTCCGTTGCACCACAGATCGGATTACGTGTACTCATGTTGATTATTGAAAAAAATATATGATGTTCAGGTCGTGACTAATATGCGAGGGGAAGACACGTCGGATGACTAATTCGGCTAGTGAGCTTTTGACTTTGTTTTGGGGCGGATGTGTGCTTTTCGGTGCGTATTGTTTTCGGTGAATAATTGTTCGTCGCTTTTGTATATAGCAATGTTTTTTGTATGTTTGAAACAGTAATGAATTATTTATTGATAAATTGCGATACGTTTGATTTTGATTCCGCATATAAATTATTCATGAGTTGCATAATTCAATGTGAATTTATATGGTAATGATCGAAACGAAAATTTTTATTTTTATATGCGAATTGCTTGCAGTATTAATATTCATCATTTGATACATTATCATTTGCATCCTATATGTATTAATTTTCGGTATTTTACATTCTAAGTCAATTTTATTTACGAAATATATTTTATCCATACAATGATTTTAAAATTTTTATAATATTTATCAGGTATTTTTTTTTTATCAGTACGAGAAAAAGGAAACATAACTCTGGCAGAGTATAAATATTAAAAAACATTCTTTGATCAAATAGTTTCAGACCAATTATATGTGGATCCATCTATAGACCACGCTACGTTTTATTTAACTTTAAAGACCTATGGAAATAAGTGCTTTTAATAAAATTAAAACCATTGTTATTTGTTCAATATAATAATTGAACTGATATTTATTTATCGATAAATTATAAATATTATATGAAAATTTATTCTTATAAACCATGAGAATTATTTTGCATGCGATAAAAAAATCATTTTTGACTCATCGTTTAATTTTTGCATTTCTCACAATTATGCAAATATGTCAACGAGCCGCCGCTGGATTCGAATGTCGCCGATTGTATACACATCATACAGTAGTATCTCAAACTGGATGTCGTTAGCCCATAGCCAGTACGTGCTCTACATTATACATGAAGTTCAAAGTGTGGCCAATAGTCGGCGGCTGAAAGGTTACCGAAGCATCTGCATCGTGCTTATGCAAATTATGCGAGTCCATGACACGAAATCGGAATGCTCACGATGACTTTTCCTAAGAAAACCCGAGGAAAAGCTCGGGAAAACTATGAACGACCCCGTTAATTTTTTGACCTTCGCGTGCTGTGGGTAAATTGGAACCGGCTAAAGCTTCAGTGGCAAAAGTCAAATGTCGGAACGATTGCTTTCCGATGGACACACGATATATCGTTCGATGGGGGTGGTTCAATGGAATGTTTATAAACCATAAAATATATCTCATACTGATGATTTTATATGAATTATTAAAAATGATTCTCATGCCCTACTTAAATGGTATAAGGTTGTCTATCTATTTATTGATTATGCTGCGTGTCGCTTAACTTCTGTGATCGGTAGGTAGCGGTGCATTTGATAATTCTAAATAAATTTTATATAATTAAATAGGTTATGCCTTTTATCATTTTATAATGGGTGAAAATAATTCTGTTGTGTTGTTTGTTTTGAAAATATTTATTTCCGTTTGATTTCTTGAATACATTTAAGTAAAGCTTTTGTGTTTTAATTTTCCGTCTTATATTTGAATTATTCAATAAATTAAGGTTAATTTGGAATATGAATATTCAAATAAAAATCCCCTATCCCCTATATATAATAGCGGATATCTGTCTGTCTGTCTGTCTGTGTGTCTGTGTGTCTGTCTGTGTATCACAATGACGCTCGCGACTTTAAAACGATCGACGATCGTTTTCGAATTAAAAAATCGAAAGTCGCCACAGACCGGGGGATTTGAACCCGGGACCTCTCCTACGATAGTCGAAGAACGACACCACGACGCCAAACGTCGAATTGAGCGGATGTCTTTTTTTTTAAATATGAACTATAAAATTATTGTTAATGATTCTAATATGGTCTTTATGCGTATGCGCCTAGCTTCCATAATATCGTGAATTATAAATTAATTAATTCAAATCGAGTACGGGCATCGGGTAGCCTATATGTCACAAACAAATAACAAATGACTACTTTGATTTCATTAATTAAATATTAAATATTCAAATCGGGTTTTCATATTTTATCGTTTTCCGTTTCTTAACGAATCCCTACCCGACGTTATTAACATCGGGCCTATATACTAGTACTAGTAGATAAATAAAAAAATCACCTGCGTTATGCTCCAATATCGATCCAGCGATATGAGGCATAAGTTCATAATACTAGCGGTGGACAGCAGCACGTCCATCGCCGAATAAATTTCGCACCACCAATACCCGAATATCCAATACCCCATCAGCTCGTTGGCCAACGAGAACGGCATAATGACGAGCCCCAGGAAGAAATCGGAGACGGCCAGCGACGCGATGAACCAGTTCTGTATGTTCTTCAGAGCCTTCTCGGTGGCGATCGCGATGATGACCAGCATGTTGCCGACGACCACCATGATCATCAGCACGGTGACCACAAACGAGGCGATGATGATGTGGAGCAGCGAGTACCCGCTGGGGTACCACGCGTTGTACACGACCAGCGTGTGGTTCAGGGAGTAGCTGTCGTTGATGGCCGATCCTGAAAGGGTGATGTTGACGGTGTCCTGGCCCGTGCCGTTGCCGGGTCCTTGCAGGGCCATGTACTCATCCTGGGAGAGGAACGAGGGCGGGAACAGGATGGTGTAGTTGTTGTTGCCAGCCGCCAATGGCTGGTAGGTTCCGTTGGGCATTTTAGGGTGTTGTTGTCGTCGGTCGGTGTCGAGGAGCGGCCGTTCGCTACTTGCAATCATCCGATCTAATCATTATCGTAGGTTCGTTTAATTCAATTCGGTTTTCAAATTATACAAATATATAAACGTATACGTACAGAAGAAAAGTATAGGCACAGAATTTATTACTTTTATGTGTTTTAATGTATAATATATAAATACTTAGAATATATGTTTTTTTTTTGGATGCGAGAAATCAACGTTGTTGTTTGTCGTCGAAGTGGAAGAAAAAGTGATTCGAAACTAATAATTTGTTTATGTTTTTTTTTTTAATTGTTTGATGATGAGGTTTTGGTCCCGTTAAAAATGTTCAGTTCTTTCTCTCAAATAATATATAAAATTTTTGTTTAACATCCACGTCGTTCGTAAATTTCTCTTTTTGAGTATGTGTGTTTTTCGTCTGTTCACATGGCAGCACGTTTATCACTTCTTTTTCTTTTTGGTTTTACCACACAAGTTTATGAGTTTATTCGGTAATGTGTTCGTATTATATATATTTTTTATTTTGCGTACAAACATAGCACTATGTACATTAAATTGCTCAGGTTCGCTTTCGTAACGCGCACACTGAATATTTTAACAGGACTTTTTGCCATAGATTAACTTTTTTATATATACAACATGTGTTATTTTATTTATTTTTTAACTCAGTTTACTCAGTATAAAAATTTCATTCCTTTTGCTACGTAGATACGGATAAAAATATCTTATATATGTTTAGATATCATTAACACGATTTAAATTATAACATCAAACTATACAACGAACAATTATACTATCTAATGCCACCTATCGTAACTTTCTCATAGTACATAAGAGAATACGTATTAATTTACCTATCGAATACAACATTTACATTTAGTGATGATTAAACCCGTATATTTCCGAACGTGACGCTTTTCCGCTACCTGGGAAAGTGTCGAAAAATTTTCACAAAAAACGAATTCGAAAAATCAAAATAACACAGTGCGTATACACAAAAAACACACAATTTAGCTATTCCGTTTCTACGTATGAAAATTGCTATCCGATTTTCAATATGTTGAACAGTAAAAGACGCCACATACACGAAATTATGAACGAAACGTATCTAGCCGATCGCATGTGTGCGACGAAGGATATAGCGGAAAAAAATCAAAATTCAGCTAAAGAACCAAATCGAAAATCGAAATCGAACCGCAAAATAAAATGACGATGTATCGTCATGTCGAATTTAATTATAAACTTTTGATATTTTAAAAAATCGTGACGTGCTGCGATTATTCAAACTCGGCCCGAACAATAAGTCCTCCGATCGTATTTTTCATATTTTTTTCATTTTCCAGAAACGGGGCTACTGAAGGATGGACACATATCGGTTTTCTTGCTCAATTATTTGTTCGAAACTATACAATATCAGTGTTTTTCAGATTATCATAGCTGTGAAAATTTTCTCGTTCATATTCGGATGTTTTTAAATCTTTTTTTTTAATTTTCGCCGTATTCACTCCACTGTACACGTCACCATTTTCACTTTTTATCACTCGCTTTTTATTTTATTTTAAATAGGGTGTCCTTTATAACGTCAGTCGCTGGCCGTCGTCCTTTTTTTGAACGTTGAACGAATTTTTTTCTACACTTTGTGCGATTTTGACAGCACGCGGCCGTCTCGTTCCATCCTCATATCATACAGCGAGATCTGAAAATAAATAAAAAAAATTAACGCAAAAATATAATATGATTTCATAAAATTTTCATAATATAAATTTGTAAAAAAAAAACAATGTTTAACTCCATATTTTCGGTATACAACGTAAAACAAACTGAAAATTATTACAAAGTGCACAAAATCACTTAAGCGTTTTAACATCTCAGTCGTTAAGTTGGCCGTTAAAATACACCTTAGACCATTAACGATTTTAACTAACCAACTCGACCGTGGTACAAAAATATACATTTAATATTCCTCGGCGCAGTTTACTACTGCAACAAATGAACGTTTGCGTGGCGGGCAATGAAAATTGTACATTCCCTAGG
Source organism: Hydropsyche betteni (assembly GCA_028571205.2). Classification (NCBI taxonomy): domain Eukaryota; kingdom Metazoa; phylum Arthropoda; class Insecta; order Trichoptera; family Hydropsychidae; genus Hydropsyche; species Hydropsyche betteni. The sequence continues at coordinate 1,952,644 of JAOXNN020000020.1, read as the reverse complement.
CAAAGTTCGCGTACTTTCACAAGCAATTATGAAGTGCGACGTCTCGCGTCAAGGAATGCAATTTAAAATTTGCATTTTGGCCTGCGAACAAACATTTTAACGACGTCCGTTCAAAGTATGCATTGTGCGCGGAACAACAGCGAAATACTTCCGAAAAACGAATTACGAAACCGCATCGGTTCTTGATTTAAATAACACTTGATACACATCGGGTATGAAAGAGGGGAGTTCATTCATTTTTTTCGAAATGTGCTCCTATATATAATATGTGCAGTTTGCAAATTTTTCATTCGAAATGAACGCGCCGTCGATAACGTAAATGAGAAGCAGTTGTTGAATGAAATTGAAATGTTCGAAAATGGAGTCGACAGAGCGTGAAGAATGGGTCGGACGACGGGCTCCAGAATTGCAAACGATCGAAACTTATATATAAGCGGGTTAGATATTAAATTTTTATTAATATGAATTTTTAATTTGGTATATATAAATCACCTAGTTTAATTTTATGAAATTCAATAATACTGTGTTATATTTTTTTATGATTCAGATTATTTTTTCGAGCAATAATATACGTTTTTTCAATATCATAATTCATAATATTAAATAGAAACAACAAAATTTATCTGAATAATTATATATTTTGATTTAACGATTCATTAAATCTTCAAATTCATACATATATCGCGTTATGAACTCGCACGACCTACATTCAACAAACAGACAAATTCCCCAATATTTTTAAGTAGGAAACCCACTCTATTAGATAAAAGAAATACCTTTAATCGCATTCCATAATCAACTATTTTTAATGAAAAAAAATTCGATACGATTCCGAATGGAACTTCAGTCTTCTTACACACGAAGCCATAACTCATTTGAGCGCATAAAACTTTACAATCTGATTCGACTATGTTCCTGTGTACATACCGTATTATTTTTTCTCGCGCACTCGGTTCCGCGATCTTTTATTCGCTGTGAATAAGCATTTTTCATCTCACACTTTCATAAATTTTCTGCCATGCCATTTTCGCGCGCTGAATTGTTAGCTATACGCACTCCTACCAACAATGAGCGTGGTGCCGATTCAAAAGAAACGATTTCCCACACAAAAAGTTCCTAATTTTCGTTTCAAACAATTCAAATCGTTTTATATTTTTGAAATTCTTATAAAGCTTCGACGAATTTAAAATATATACTATTCGTACAATTTCAATATTAATTTTCTCATCTCAATATCGATTCTAGCATATAAATCAAATAAAAAAATATAAATAATTTTTTTTATCAATTTCCATAATCTTCAAATAAATTTTTCCCAAATTAATCTGACCTAACGTTTTCGACACATTTCCCGGATTTCCCATCTTGCACTGAGTCGACACCCTTCAAAACACCCCAACAGTGGACACGTCCGGAAAATTTCACATATACACACACACACACACACACACCCGAGGAAATCGCTCCTATGGAATTCGATCGCGTCGAAACAATTTTCCTCGCTCGTTGCCTTTTTCCGCGGATTCGATACGACCAAGGGAAAAGCGGGTCGAGCAGAACGGCCAAAACGAAGTGCCACTTCATCGAAAACCACTTGTTTGGGATAAGCCGCGAGCGCAAGTTCAAAACATAGTCCTTCCCGCCGCGAATTATGCGAAAATTTTGTCGGTTCGAGTTTTCGATGTTGAAATACAGATTTTGAATTCTTTATATGTTGCTCAAGATTTTTTTATATTTGGTCAATTGAAAAGCTTCAGCGTATTTTTCCGATGGTCAAATATTTCACTTCCTTTTCCGAACTATAATAATAAATAACTTTTATATTCAAACTATTCAATTATGTGGAAAAAAATTCTATTTTAGTATCTTTAAATTTTTGGTCTAGTCAGTGAACAATAAAAAACCAGTAAAAATTTTTGAAATGTCTACTATAATAATAAAGTGAATTTATGGAATTTTTCACTGTATAAATTTTTTAAAATAATAACGCGACTACAGTCACCAAAAATACTTATAATGTGTAAAGTAGAGATACAGTTAACGATAGAATCATTCGATTGTGGTATTCAAAATTCAGACTTGGGGTTTTTTCATTAATTGTTAAACATAATGATGACACATTACTAACCATAATTAATGTTGATCTACATCATAATATCAGAGATTATTTTGAAGATAAAAAGTGCAGTATCAATTTGGTTTCAAAAAACGTTTTTACAAAAAAAAAATCATGATAATTTTGCATTGACCTGATATAACTTATATTTTAGTTTTATTAAATGCTTTAAATACTACTAAATGACCGTATTACTAATTAAAATGAAGTTTTATATTGATGAAATCACATATTACAAAAATCAACACAAAATTGAATCAATGAATCAGTCAAAATTTCCAGTATAGCCACATAAATAACAATCGCTCGACACGTCATAGCATCAGGAATTCGCGCCACGTGGCCATACCGAAATTGATGGAGTCCCACCGCTAGGGTGACCCTAATAGAGCGTCCCATCACATAAATAGTGTCCGCCGTGATTTCGGGACCCGCGTTATGCTACCGCTGACAGCCGGCACGGCTCGACGAGGGTTTTTAATTAAACACCCTGTAGCTTCGTCCCCTGTTCTCATAGTGGGAGCATTTCAAGTCACCCGGTCTTCCGGGAACGGTTAGCTCCAGTGATTGTTTCCTGAATATGTGATTTCCGGGGTTTGTTTAAATTAATTAATTATCCAAAGATGTTATCTTTTTGTGAAAGTTATTTTTAGTTTTAATGAAACATTGAAGGATGAGAAATTTAATATTTTTTTAATAATATCCTCCATATATAATAGCGGATTTCTCTGTGTGTGTGTGTGTGTGTGTGTCGATGCCGCTCGCGAATTATTTATTTTTTTATTTTTCCGCGACTTTTAAATGAACGACCCGAACGTAACTGATGATGATGATGATGATGATGATGATAATGGTGATGATGGATGATGACGGATGATGGATGATGATGGATGATGGATGGATGATGATGATGGATGATGATGTTTTTTTTTTCTTTTTTCAAATGAACGACCCGAACCACGACTTTTGATGATGATGATGATGATGGTGGTGATGATGATGGTGATGGTGATGATGATGATGGTGATGGTGATGATGATGATGATGATGGTATTTTTTTTTCCTTTTTTCAAATGAACGACCCGAACCGTGACTTTTGATGATGATGATGATGATGATGATGATGGTGATGATGATGGTGATGATGATGATGATGATGATTTTTTTTCCTTCTTTCAAATGAACGACGGGTACACATTTCGAGTTCACACAATCG
>JAOXNN020000020.1:1938039-1949212 GCA_028571205.2 Hydropsyche betteni | reverse complement strand
TTTATCGTTTTCCGTTTCTTAACAAATCCATACCCGATGTTATTAACATCGGGCCTATATACTAGTATATAATATAATAGCAGATTTCTGTGTGTGTGTCTGTTTGATGACGCTAGCGACTTTAAAATGATCGACCCATCGATACGATCGTTTATTCGAATTATTCAAAAAAACAAAAAAATTATTCATTCGTTGTTATTCAAATCGGGTACAATCGCCAAACAAACTTATATTCTGGAGATAATAAACAAAATATTTGTTGAGCATCGATGGCATTTCGCAACGATAGAGTTATAAAATATTTTTGCATGGATATATTTTATTTTTATTTTATTACGTAATAGTATGGTTATCAATTCACAGTCGATATTATAAACATCGGGCCTATATATTAGTTCTTAATAACAAACAACATTTTTATAAACTAATAAAACAAAATAAAACTCTTGTCAGTTGAGTTATATTTAGATTTTAATACTTTCTATAACATTTTATATTATTTCATTATATGGAAATATATTTTATTATCTAATTATTATAATAAAATCATAATTCCTTCCGTACAGTATAATATACAGATAACACAAAAACGACATCGACGACAATGCCCCAAATCCATTTTTCCTCGAACTTATTGAACATCCCCAGAACAAATGGATGATTTTCATCGCGATAATTAACCACTATTAATAGTTACGACCGCCGCAATAAAACTGCCAAATATCCCTCGAAGGAATAAAATATAATAATTAAATTCGGGAACGTGTAACCGCGGGCGGTAACAACGGCCGAGCCGGGGCAATTTGTTACGCATATAAATTGCGAGCAATAAAACTAATACGTAGGTAAATTCGCATTCGCTCGTATGTGATATTGTGCGTTCGCCGAAATTATTAACTGTCATTATATCAAGTATGCTTTTTCTATGGGCTGCTGTAGTTTGTGGCATGTCGTGCCGGTTGATGACGGTTTAACATTTGCACTTTATTGCAGCGATTGTGCGCCGTTCGATTGTTTAAAATTATGTATGTAGGTCGTTTTGATGTGCGTTTTGTTCTGGAGTTAAAATAGGTTTCGTATTATTTTCATATGTGGAATATGTGATATTCGATGCGGGACAAGGTTTTTTCGATATTGTTCAAAGTTTGAGGGAATTTGTGAGGTATTTCTTAAGAAACTGGATGTTGTTACTTTTTTTTTTAAATTATTTCAAATTTATAGAAATTATATGCTGATTGATATATTATGTAATGTATTGCTTAGTTATGAAATAATTGTTTTGATAAGGATAAACTATCGATTATTCTTTGTGTGTGTATTCTTGATCTTCATATAAGACTAGGACAATTTCAACAAATTTCTACACTAAAGATTATGATTTTCAGTCAAGTTGATGATATTTGATCACATTCATATATTGAATTTACCATATATCGTATTAATTTTAATTTTAATAACCAATAAAGCTAAACACTAAACAGTCAATATTGTTTTGTATACGGTAAAAAAAATTTCATACATTGAGGATCGCAGAATAAATTCGATAGAACTAGATGCATTCTGAACATTAACGGCAACGCGCACACATAAAAACCTATAGTTTTTGTATGTTTTTCGCGAGCTCGTTAACCGTTCGTGCGCACATTCTCTCAATATTCATTAACGGATAAACGTAAATAACGCTTAATTACGCGAAACGCTCCCGAAAGTAAAATTTTCACATCGCTGACGCGCTCTCGAATTTCCGCCGTTTCAGCAGCGGTCGTCAACATTCCAACAACAATATTAATAAAATTATAATATTTAAAGCAACTGTATGCCCGAATTCAGACACGAGACGGAGATGAACCGAAATTATTCAAAATTGAACGTGCGAGAGATTCAGCATGCAGAGCAAATTCGTTCATTTAACTACACTAAGTTCTTGATTCAACTTATGATATCGTACTAATATGAATGCACACATATATGTATATTCTTAATATAAATATTTATTTTATGAAATTATTCAACAATACATTTTATTGCGTGAGATCCTTTAGTGAGTGTAATTATAAATGTGTCTATATATAATTATATTATACATTTTCATATGTTCACATTTAAGATCATGTCTCAGGACTCAGGTCTCTTAAGATTGTGTGCATGTTTAAGGGTTTCAAATTAAATTTTAATTGATGAATCAAAAAAAAGTCATAAATTAAATGATCGAATTAAATATATTGAAAATATTTGTACAACATTTTAATAGCCTCAATAGCTTGCGGAAAAGCTAGTACCGCTTTTCGCGCGGCCTTCACGAAAATTTTCCAGTTTTTTTCCCGATCCCTTCAAGCCTAAGCTTTAAACCCGTTAATTTCCGGCCAGCAATAAAAAGAACACACACACGTATCACCGAAGTGCTATACGGCGAGATAAGCCCTCTAACCAGAGCGCGGTTCGCCTCGCAGGAGAACAACAGCTTTTCGCGGGATTTATGCCGGCGGGTCGCATTCAAAGGATTTTCTTTATTTCTGGAGCCATTCGGGAACGAGCGTTTGCGGTGTCAGTCGAATGCCTCCTTTTTTCCGCGCCGGCTCACGTTTAATTTAAACAATCGCTTTTTCAGCGCCCGTTTCAGCGCGCGATTTAAGCCGGGCGATGTTGGCGCGATTGTGCCCTAGACGGGATTAAAGTTTGGCTTTTTCAAGGTTGTGTGTTCGGGATTGATGAAATTTAGTTTGCGGTTTCGTATTTAAGGGATGGAAGTAATTGGATTCGGCGCGTTATAAATTTTCTTGATTGTGGGAAATGTGTGTTTCTCACATGTATGAAATCTGATTTAATTTGTAACGCGTGTTGCGGAATGAGCGTACACTCCAATTACGATAACGTTTTTCACACCGCCTATTAAAGAACGACTCAGAAATAGCTTTCACGCGATTCACTTAGTATTAATTTAATGCTTTGAAAAATAATATGAGTCAACGATGGCTAGGATTATATTATATAAAATTTTGAATTTGATATTGTAATAAGCAGAAATTTATAGTTGACGCTTCAAGCGATCGTCTGATTAATTATTCTTTCATTAGATTATAAATGTATTCATTTTATTATATTTGTAGTGGGAATTTAAACAGAATTTCAAAATTATTATACTTAAAATTCCTTTTGTGTCTTGTATTTTATATATTCATAAGAGAAAACTTTTTGGAAGAAATTGTGGCAGAACTGTTTCCATTCTTTAAAATATTTTTATATTATCTATTGACCAACATTTATGTGTTTTTCAAATTATTTTTATACTAGGAACAATGATTCTCTTTTAACAGTTTAAAAATACCGAAAAAAAATGTCAATATGATTATTATTGCAAAAAATATGTATTGTATTATACAGAAATATAATACTAATTCATTTAAAAAAAAAAAATACGCAAGACATAAGAACTCACAAATCTTTGATCTAAGACAGTTGAGAAAAAGGTCCTCACCATTGGGGTCCATTTTTGTCTAGCTCGGTCACGGGGGGGTTAAGCTGACCAAACACATCGCGAAAGACCCCAAGTCCGGCGTGATAGATTCGAGCAGTTAACGCCTCGGACCGAACTCGGAGCCCCCCCACAGGCCCCGTTTATTTATTTCTCGCATAAATATAAAAACGAACTACCCTTCCTTACCGGCCTCATATATTGTATATATAGATATAAGGGTGGCCCTTAATTCGCTACTTCAAAAAAATCTTATGTTGATCATTCGTATTTCATTAAAAGCAGGTTAAATGAGTGTCTAGTTGATTAGTTTTTGATTAAAGTACTATTCATTGTTAGATGTATTCGATTTGATATGAGATGATTTTAGGATTGAACTCTCAGAATTTGCCCTTTTTTCATTGTACAATTGAAGAATCATGTTTGCAGGATTAATTATTTTTTTAATAGTAAAACTGAATCGTTTATATATTTTTTGATTAATAGAATGCTTAAGATTCAAATGTACCAATATAAGGGTCCTTTTAATATAATATATATCGTACATACCCCCTTTTGTTTTGCGGCGTCGGCTCGAAATGAGATATTTTTTCTTAACGGTCCCATTTGTTTATTTATCGCTTATTTATTTAAGCAGTTTCGTCCCGCGGTCGAAAAAATCCACCGTTCGAACGCACTCTTGTTCTCTTTTTACATTTCATTTTATTTTTTCCAGTACGGAAGACGTGCATGTGGGGAGGAGGGGTGCGGTGTTTTTTTTTTATTTTTATTTTGGCGCGTATGTGTGAACGGGTCGTTTTGGCGCGCGATTTTTCTTTTTTTCCGCCGCAGTTTTTGTTTTATTTTATTTGGACCTTGCGTGTTCGCAAACGTCGTATAAAATCGTCATAAATATGTTCCGGTCGTTTTGAGGGAGGAGCGTCCGATTGGACGGTTAATCGGGCGTGGATTTTTTTTTGTTATTTGTGTATTTATTTATTTTTTGAGTGTTTATGATTATTCACAAAATATTTGAATAGTCGAAAATTTCGAAATTTTGCCCTCAAAATTTACATGAAATTTACATTTTATTTACATGAAAAAATATTAATTTTTACGACTCATTTAGTATTCGAAAATTAATGTCTCATAAAATGATCAATCAAAAACTTTCGTAATTATTTAATGCAATGTAATTATTTTTACATTACTCATGTATTTGAAAAGATTTTGATGCATTGAAGTAACACTGTTATTTTTAAAGGAAATTCTGGCTGCTTTTCACGCGAGTTTTCCATTCTTCTGAAAAAACCCTTCGAATTGCACGCAACTGAGATATGAGATTCCATAATACCTTTCCGTATGACCTGAGGGAAATGTTTTGAATAAATATTATCGCTAAAGGAAATTTTTCATTTTGCTCCACGCGAGCAGTTTCGTATTTTCCTTGCCTACAGTTCTTATTCTCCTTATAAATTTTTCCCGCGCGACTTTGGTCCTCCCTTTTGTACTTCGAGCGATTTTATTATTATATACAATATATGTACTTTTTTCATATTATACCTGCTGTCTCCCTTCGTCGATGTCCGAATTTTTTATTCATTTCGTCAATTTACGAAGCGGGCCGGTGTGCAGGTATAATATTTGGAGAATTTTCCCGTTTCCAGACAAAGTGAAAGCTCTTTTGATCGTGGATTTGTTCCGATCGAGATGTTTTTGCCCTTTGATGTCTGATACAAATATTGCAACGATCCACGGTTTTAAAATTAAAATTGATCTTCGTTAAACTTACGAGGAAAATTTACTCTCTTATCTTTCCATTCGCCTTTGATGAAAAAGCTTTCGGTAATACAATGTTTTTCATATTTCGTTCAATAGTCTATGCGATACACTTGTAAAATATTCAGAAACCGTCCAATAAAGGGGGCATTACGGTCTGTGAAAACTTATTACTTTCGCGGATTACGTGCGCGAATCTTTAAACATATCCCTGCCCGTTTGAGTTATTGGAGTAGAATTTAAATCATAAATGAGATGTGTTACATTCCGTTTTTCGAAATTCTATTTCCGCAAGAGTTCTCTGTGTTTGTTCTCGCTGAAAATAAATTGAGAATGAGCAAAACGACGCAATAGCAAACGGGAAAATGAAATTGCCCTTTTTTCATCATCTTTCAGTGGTTTAACAAATTTTCATCGTGCTGAAATATAAAGGGATAGAATGATGCACGCCATTGCTCTAAAACAAAAAAAAAATTCAAAAATATAATACAATAATATTAATTTAAAACTTAGTTTTAAATGAATGCATAAATTAGAATTAAATAAATGTTCTTTATGATTCCGTTATTTTTGAACAAATTAGTTACAATTACGTGTACTGTGAAATAAATACGTACAAGAATGAATTAAATACGTTTGAAAGAAATCAATCAAACGACCCCTCTAAAAACGATCATTTTATGCATAAACGCATCCAAAAGAATAAATCAGGGAATCTTCCGATTTTTTTCACACGAAGAAAATAAATAAGAGAAGCAATCTAACGAATAGTACCTGCATAGACCATAAAAATTCTAACGCCCCTTCTCGATACGAAAACGGGGGTCGCAAGATTAACATTTCACGGTGTCTTGGTCTCATTTCGTACGTGTTTCCTCGGATGCACAATTCTGCAAAACTCCATCCACGACTTTACCTACCGTTAAAGAAGATCGGTGTATCCGTACAATTAACCACCCCCGTACAAGCGAAGCGTGCAATTCATAATATGAGGGCGAAGAATCAAAATTCGCAATCTGTACCTTGGCGGATTTGTTCACAAAGGATATTAATAGGTCACAGAACAATAAAATCAGTACTAAAACAAATCGGTTAAAAATTTTATTGCTAACACACATGTGTTCGTAAAAACTTGAAAGGGTTAAGGTAACTGACTTCAAATCATTCATTACTAAGAATAGATCGACTAATCGGATTTCAACCAACAACACATCGATTCTCCGTATTATTCCGAAAATAAACAATCGAGACCTTTGATTCTACACCCCTCACGTAATAAAAATAGATGTATAAAATCTCAACGGAGTCATTGCGATTGTTTCGTTTAAAAGCGTCGGCGGCGCTCTCACGTGTAGGCCATCAATTATCTGTTGTGGCAAACTGTAGGAGAGCCCAAACAATGATATGCTCACGTGTAGAATTTCAACAATAATAAAAACAATGGAACAAGCTTCAGAGGCGGACGCAGTACTTAAAACTTAAGCGTGTACATAGCGTATTACACGTCGGATAGGTTATTATTGCACGTATTATGTTGTGCGAGCGTGTTATTCACTATGGCGGTAACGAGCCGTGGATCACGCTAGTTTCTATGGTTTTCGTTTATGTTTTTGTTTATTGATTTTGAATTTTTGTTAATGGGTAAATCGGGAGTTTAGGTATGAGCTGGCGTTTTCAAAATATTGAACAAAAGGTGAATTTTTTCTAAAGAAGTCGTCTGGTATTGAATTGAAGGACTTCTATTGTAAAAATTTTCATATGAAATTTTGCAATAATTTAAATCAAATTTGATTTCAAGAAAACCGATAATCGCTTTATATTACGCATGATTTAAAATAAGATCTCTTTAATACTAACTGAAATTTTGGTTGAATCTTTTTATGCGATTAACTATAAAGAGCTGATTATTTAAAAAATAATTTTATGCAGAAATTCAACTGCTTAGTGCAATAATAACGGAACTTGCCTAGTGCTTGTCATTAAAATATATATTATAATATTGATGTTTTTTATTTAAGCATTTTATTATTTCTTTTAAACATAAACAAAAATTATATTGGATCTATTATGCATGTAATGTTGTATATTTTAAAAATTTGCACAGTTAACCATAAAATTATGATAATCGATGCGATTAAAATAACAATTTTGCTCGATGAACAGTGAAATATAAAAATTTGAATATTAAATACGATATTGCAATATTATTTGATAGACGAAAAGGCATTTTTATCGTTACATGCGAAAATAAATAAATTGAAAATTTAACTCACCATATATTCCCACTAGAATACTCTTCACGTTAAATATTCAGTCGGAGCGTGAACACTTTCGATTATTCACGTGAAAAATTTGACTATGTATACAAATTCGAAAAAATAAAAACCAAACAGATATTTATAGTTTTCGTTAGTCACACGCTTAAATATGCGCATAGTGAACGTTCAAAAGTGCCCCATTGTCGCGCAAGAGACGGACACGAAAGTTAACTCTCGACTGCATGTTTTGACGATTGTTCTTGCCAACGTTGATATATTGAAAAATCTTTGTTTTGACCAATATTCGACGCCAATCAGAGTTGATGGATATTTTTTTTCCGAAATATTTTTCATGAATCTGAAGGTCGAGGAAGCGTCTTTATCACGCCGAACAATGTGCAGTTGAAAATTACAAAATGTCTTTACAAGGTTATTTTTATTTTTATTTTTCTAAATTAATTTTATTTATTAAATCATTTAGTTTTTTCAATTGTATTGATTTTATGAATCATTTAAGTTAAGCGATATAAGATGTGGTTAATGGATGGATGTGAATATGCACTGTTGGGTTTCAATAGTTTCTGAATCTACTTGAGAATTACCTTCACTTTAACGCATATGATAAGGGAATAAGGTCAAACATCTGATGGTATCATAAAGGGCTTGTCTTATTGTGGTTGCTATACAGAATACAGGTTATGATAATAATCTTATATAATATTAATAATCATACAATACAAAAAGACATTCTTTTTATACAAAAACATTCTTCTTACAATTGAAAAATAGACATATTTCAATTCCGTACAATTTACGGATAGGGGATAATTTCCTAAAACAATTACGTTTTCGTAAACCGTAAAATTTCAATGTTCTGTCCGTCATTAATTTTCATAAGGCGGGTTGTCGGGGTTTGTCGCTTCTGACACATGGGGTCTTGATTCGACTAATTGCTTGATGGAGTGGACGGATGAATGCACCAAACCATGTGGGATATCATACGAGACGTCATCTTTTTTCGGTTCCTCTTTTTTACGTATAAATATGCAAGTATCGTGTAAAAATCATCAATCATTTCGGTGTTCGCGTTCGCGACAAAAGATTCCGCAGGAGCGACGTAACGTCTGAATAATTCATGGATGGAAAATAATACAAAATGAAATTCGCGTAAAATATAATATATGATGTTTTAAACTCAAATGTGATCCATAAATGATTGTGCCGGTTTGAAATTTTGAATTATGAACGATTTAGATATGAGAAATTGGGAATGTTCAGAGAGTGTCTTTAGAGTGGATGAATTTGAATTTTACCTTCATTTTTTAATATTATATTATTTTTGACAGTGAAAAGATTTTAAGGTTAATTTTTATTTATAAATTATTCAACGGGTTTGGCGATTTATTAAAGTTTATTATTTTATGAATTTAAGTAAACTGTATAATGTGTAAATCAAATTTAAAAAAAAGATCAGTCTTCAAATGATGCATTTAACAAAAACAAAATAAAAGTTTTAAAAATAAAATTCCATCGAAAATTGAAGCATTAATTAAAAATGATTATAACTTAAATAGACGCTAAAATAAATCTAAATGAAGAAGTTAGTAATTAAAAACTATCATATATATCTTTCAATGTGTTACTTATGATTCATCGTGAAATGAATTCGTATTCGCCATAGTTGGTTTACTAAGAAAAAGTCATTTGAATCCATTAATGGTCGACCCCTGATCTCTCCTATAAAAATTCGAGTCACGGGCATCAAACGAGTCGAAAAAACTGGTTCGAATCAGTTAAATTCTAATTTGAATTCGTCTAAAGATCGGAAGATAGTCCATTTATCATAGCAGCTCTTCTGTATTTTTATGTTTGTTTTACAATATATTATGTGTGCATTCTTCCTGTATCTCAAAGATCGATCGATCTGTTTGGAATCTAAAGATTTATAGTTTGTGTTTTTCGAAACGTGTACAAGTTGTTTTGATATTTTTTTAATTGCGATATCATTGACAAAGTTTCTAAACAGAAGTGCTATAAATTTTATCATTTTATTTGAGAACGGATCGAATAATTATTCTATTATATAAAAATTTGTTTTTTTCGAACAGGTTTTTTTACATTATCACGAAGGACGCACATGTACTTCGATTAGTAAGTTAATGGAAAATTACAAAATTTTATCACATAAATGTCAAATCTATAATGTATGTTATAAAATAAAAATATTTTGAATTAATAAATTTCACATGAAAATATCTTATATAAAGAAAATAATGGATTTTTTTTGTAAACGTAAATTTGATTACAAATTTGTATATTTTTATATTCAAAAAGTGGATTATACCCGGTGTTGCTCGGGCAATGGGTTCGGGTGCCCGGTGTTGCTCGGGGTCGGCGCTGCTTTTCATCTTAAAATAGCGTCCGATCATGTTGTAAAATCCCCTATATATAATCACGGATATCTGTGTGTGTCTGTCTGTTCGAATGACGCTCGTGATTTTAGATATTCTAATATGGTCTTATGCGTATACGGTTAACGTCTATAATATGATGCTAATAGGTAATATGATAATAGGTAATCTTATTAACTACTGGTATTGCCTATTTGACGTCTAGTGATAATAACAAATGAACTATTTTGATTTTATTTTATTAATTAAATATTCAATATAGAAATCGGGTACGGGCAGTCGATGTTATTAACATCGGGTCTATTTACTAGTGATTTAATAATATAAAAACTTTTTTAAAAGCACAATAAATATATTGACGAAATTTAATTGTAATCTAATAAGCAATTGAGACATGCATAACTAACAAACACACATACATTAATTTTTATTTATATAGATCTTCAAAAATATCAATTGATAAGATTGCTTCAAATGCACGATCAAACACCCATCCATTTATAGACAATGAAGAATATTGTTCAACTTAATAAATAATTTCAAAAAAAAAAAACTCACATCAAAGCGACGGAAATCCACCAAACAAAAAAAAAATCAAAATTCACAAACACAAAAAAAAAACTTCGCGAATTCTCGAAAAATTATTCATGGCCGTATTTTCGACTGCATCGGAAGTTCGCGCGTTTTTTTTTTGGATGCGCGCGCGCAGGTCAGCATCCGGTCCACGAATAGACCGTCTCAGTACGCAGCACGACGTGGTGGCGCGTGCGCGTCGTGCTCGCTTCGTGCTGTCCTCGAGGACCTCGTCGTCCTTTGTCGGTCTTCGGAAGGTGGTCGAAGGTTTCGTGGTGGTCCTGTGGTGGTTTTAGTGGTCGTTTTGTGTGAAAATTGCGTGTTTTTCGGTTGAATTCAGCGGTGCAATCGATCGTGTGGATTGTTGCTGTTTTCGTGCAGGTTGGTTTGATTGTTATCATTTTTTTTTATTAGATTATATATTTTTTTGATTTACTTGTATATACAGTAAACCGTTCTATATCATTCAAATTCAATTTTTTTTCAAATGCATTCGAAACAAGCAGTTAACACGTAAAGATATCTAAAAAAAAATTAAAATTGAAAAATCTTAAGCCCCTATAACGTGGAATCTATCTTACGTTTACTGTAATATTAGTACCTAGTATATAGGTCCGATGTTAATTAATAACATCGGCTGTGGATTTGTTAAGAAACGGAAAACGATAAAATGTGAAAACCCGATTGTGTGAACCCGAAAT
>JAOXNN020000020.1:1908090-1935572 GCA_028571205.2 Hydropsyche betteni | reverse complement strand
ATATACGCATGAAGAATAATTTTATAGACGCAAAAAAATAATCGTATCGACGCATCGTTTTAAAGTCGCGAGCGTCAGCGACACACACAGATACACAGACGCACAAACGCACAGACACACAGTAATCCGCTATTATATATAGGGGATGATTCGTATTTGAAAAAGTATTATATTGAAAAAATATTGATTTTTTCAAAATTAATAATTTGCTTATAATAAAAAAACGAATTATTCAAATAAAAAATATTTTTTTTAAGGATAATAATGTATTTTTTATTTTTTTCATTATATTACTTATTATTAATTAAACTAGTTATTCGTATTTTTATCAGCGTTTATGCAATAACACAAATGTTATTTTCGAACGTTCGAAAAAAAAAAACATTTTTTTCAAGACAGAATAAATCTTAAAAATGTTTTCTCGGTACAGAGTGGATCGATGAATAATTTATAAAATTGCTCAAGTGACTCATTATGCGAAGCCGACGAGAAATAATAATTCGGCGATTCAATTAAGTAATGAATAAATTTAATCGTCAAAAGGCTAACTTTCGATCGATGATTAATATAGAAAAGATAAGACGGGAAACCGACACGGACAGCGTTAAAGATTGCCGAATTCCGATAACAAATAATCGAAACGCGTTTGTTACTTTTGTGTAATATTAATCAATTGCTTATTCAATGAGTGTGTTAACATGAAAACCAGAAAAACTGGAAAATTATTAAATGAAATGCGAATCGTGTTCGATAAATAATCCGAAATATCCAAAGATAGATCCGGAAGTTATGTGCATTTGACTTTTGGTTTCGAAGCAAGAATAACAAACTGAGAAATTTATTTTTAAATGTTTGATTGAACGAAATCGTGTTTTTCGGATTACGAGGGACTTTGCTTTTTTTCTATTTGATTAGGAAAAATATTGTGATTTTTTTTTCGTGACTTGAGTTTTAAGCTGTTTGAGGTCACCGTTTATAAATTTAATTCGCAAGTTGATATCAATTGGAATTTGATTTGTATTTATTTATTTAATAAAAATTGTGAAAGAACTCAATAGAAATATAATTCTCACTTATTAGCCGAATGACTTCATCGTTAACGATTCCAATAAAAATATTATTTTCTATAAAATTCGTGATGATATTTCCCACATTAAAAACATCATTGTGTTTCACAAACTTACATTAACCTTATCAACAGCTAAAATCAATTCTCGAAGTTAAGTGCCATATAGTTTGGTCACTAGATGGTTTTCGTATTCAATCCCTTGTATAGATTTAAAACGATAATTTTGATAATAAAAACACAGTAATAATATAAATAAATCATCATTAATTTTGACAATCGATTGTTTCCGTTTAAAGGTTCGCTTATGGGGCGCCATGGCGCTTCCTCTTACTTGGCCATAACGCCGTTTTAACGGGCCATCATCGGTGTTCGTTTTTAGTCCATGAGTGTTGGGCTCGTGTTGGGCAGGAAGGCGACAATTGTGGCAGTAAATTCGCACCAGGGCCGGCGCTAGGCCAAATTAGTGCAGTACATTAATCGCGGTTGACAACATTCTTGTTTGTCTGTGGCTTTGCTAATGTTTTTATTCGTTTGAATTTGGGAAGTATTATGTAGTCACCTTTTGAAAAAGTGTATAAATTTTTCGATTCAATAAATTTTAGTTTAATTAGTTCGATTAGACTGTTGAATTTTTGAAAATAGACTGTTTTTTTTATAGAATTTTTTTTTATAAAATCTTCTAATTAATTTTGGAATCATCAATGTTCATATTCGTTTCATCCGAACCGAAAAAAAATTAATTTGTAAATAACAAATGTATTTGGCCTTGTTTCTAAATGAATGTCATATTATACACATGCGAAAAATTAAAACGTACTATAAAATTATAATCAATATAATTTCGGCGTGTTAAATTGAAACATTTCATAAAAACAGCAAGGAATAATTAATTCAATTATAACGGCACGTATTCAAAAATATGAATCATTTATAATTTCATACGCACACATAAACATAAAATCCATGTCCTTTGACAAAAAAACAATTTCAACATTTCGAATAGCTGAAAATACGAATCTTTCAATTTGACATCAAAAAAATTAATCAACTGTCGATACAATTGACGTTGTATTTGTCACTTACTGGAAATTCACCTTCTCATGTTTGCACACACAAAATCGAACAAGCAAATTTTCCGAAACTTTTTAATTTAAACGAAAATATTTAATATTTATTCAACAGAAAAATAGGATGATAAAACGGAACGTTCTACGCGCATAAATGTCGAAACCCTTCGGTTGTTTTTTCGCACGAATTTTCCGGCATAAACCTCTCGAAAAAATATACGTATGCGAAAATAAACGTGAAAGAGATACGTGCGTGAAAAATCCTAGCGTCATATGCAAAACGTATAAAATAAATAAATACGAACCCTTTTGTGTTCGTTTTTTGCGCGCGCGACAAACGTTCAGCAATAATACGACAAAATTAAATATGAAAAAGTATGGAAAGCCGACATGCAGGACGACTAATCCAATTTTTAGTGCGGTTTATCCTGTCTGGTGCATACTGCGATTTCACGAGCGATAAATAAAAAATGGATACATCGGGTGCAGGGATGAAAAAAATTGTATGCATGTGGAAAATGGTCACGCGTGTAATGCGTTTGATTTTTTGTATTTTTTTATATGGAGTTATTATGGTGTTTGAATATTTTATTCAACGAAATATCAGCTCTAAATATGCTATACATTTTTATTATTATTTTGAATAGATATAATGAATAACTGTAATAAATATATGAGAGAATGATGAAAATAATATTATCATATGTAGCTCATACAATTTACTTTTAAGATTTTTTAAATAAAATGTTAAGTTTTAGTTATTTGTTGAATTAAATTACAAGAAAAATAATTTCATATTAATGTTACCTCGTTGATTTTTTTACAATATCCTGATTCGAATAAATAATATTATGTTTAAATGTATAAAAAAAATATGTAACACAAAGCTCAAATATTGAAAAAATCATGATCAGTATGTAATAAAAATGAAATGCTTATATTTTCAACTGTGAAATAAGCGCACCTTTCTTCTACAAATCAACCGAACGAATGTTTTGGATCCTGAGATAAAAATCTAAATTCAGCAAATTTCTAAAATAAAATGAGATAAATGATGAAGTCATTCAACCAGTTTACGTACTAAAAAAATATTTTAGAATAATCCTAAAGCAAAATTCGATCTCGAATATTCGGAATGCCATCTCCGTTTAGCGATTCATTCAATTTTCCGAAGCCGCCGTGACCGTTTGTAAATATTTTTTCAGCGCTTCTGAAGCGCGTAAACTCGCTTCGATTATTTATGTTCTGAAACGTATTTATTGTATGAAAATAGGCGCGAAAAAAAAAAATATATATATAAACCATAATAACGGATGATTTAAGACGTCTTGGCAGGTGTTAACTATGACTATATGCGATATTAGCGCGAATAACTTCTCTCAGCAATATGGAATGAAACATATTCTCGTTTTAACTCGTATCGTAATCACGTCATAAATTATTCGAATTTTTTTGCGGGAATTGTTTTAGTGGAATTAAATTGTGTGCAACATGATTTAAATGGAGATAGATCATTGAAAAATATACATTTCCCTCTAGAAAATATGTGGTAGAAAATTTCGTTTTTTTGAAGTGTATCCATTTATTTTTATATGTTATCGTTATAATATTCATATAATCTCATGTTAATTGTTTCAAATATGTCGTATTCAATCATACTTAAGTATCCGAAACGACTCATTTATTTAGTCAAAACTTCGGAAGTTAATAAAGAAATAATCATTTACTAGAGTTTTATTACAAGTATAATAGAACTTTAATATAATAGATACATAAAGTACTTTATGACATAATTTCACAGATCTTTAAAGGTTAAGTATTCAAAAACACTTGGAAAGTGTGTCGACCTATTCCTAGAAAATTATTGGCCGCCATTCAACATTGACCAATGTACGATTAATGACTAAAATACTTAGTAAGAGCATCTAACGTGAAATTATGCAAATTTGCAGCGCACTTACGAAAAATTGCAAAAAATCGCGCTGCGGCAGATACGAACTGTTTGCCAAAAAAATATAAATATCGAACATTGACGCAGAACTTTTCTATATTTGCGGCGGTCGGCAAACCACTATGCTGAATATTAAAATTTTCGCAGTCGTTACGATTTTAATACTGTTCGAAACATCATGCGGATCTCCATTTTGTTTACGTTCGAAAGCATTAAGTTTTATATCGACTTTATGTGTTATGACTCTACGTTCGCCTAAAAGGAAAATCATTGCCTTTATAAAAATATGAAAATTTAGCGATATCGTACCGTGAAAGACGTCAATGCGCCCCTATGCGTTTTATCACTTTTACGTATTTGCGAATTTATGTTGAAAATTTTTATTTATTGGGGCAGTTATTTAAACGTATTGATCCGTGTTGATTATTGAAGTTCTTAATTTGACGACTATTTAGATTAGATGTATTTAGTATTTATCTTGGGTATAATAAATAAATTAGATTCGAAATTTTGAAAGTAATATGAAGATTTTATTATGTAATGATAATGACGAATTAAAAAATTTTCTAAATATTTTAATTATGAACTAAAATCATTGAATAAATATAATCCTTCATCATCTCACAATATAAAAAAAAATTTTCAACTCATATAATTTCAGCAACATTATTATTTTTAATATTTAATCCCACCATAAAAACTTACGATCGTAAAATAAGATCACAAGTGGATACGTCTGCAAACAACTCTCCAACATAATTTCCAAGAAAGACTGTCGAGTTGTAAAAATGTGATCCAGCCATCGCACATAGGGCACATTCACCCCTTTCTACCCCGAAAAGAAATCGAGACCCGAAGCCACCATCCACACAGACCTTATTACACCCAATATATACAACAGTGAAAATTTAGCACGTTGTCGCCGGCGGTTATGCGAATTTTCGCGGTACGTGTACGTTTTCGAGTAAAACGTGAGCGTATTCTTTGACGACGTTATGACAAAGTGATTTACGTTGTGTAGCGTAAGTTGCCGTTGTTGTGTCACAAGTGGCAGTTTGTCTAGTCTAGACCTTGTTAGTTTTGTGTCTATTTTTACGACGCCTTATTAAAATGTGTTCAAGTTCGTACTTTGTGTGTGTCGTGCATTTTCGCGAAATTTTCTCATACGCTCTTATGTCATTTGCATGTATTTTTCATATTATGCTAAGCGAAATAACTATATTTGACAGAAATATGTTCGTCCATAAGAAAAATTTTTATGCGTCGAACGAAGTTTTATATGAATTACGTTATTTAAAAAAATTCATGAATAATAAAAAGCCTGTAAAATTTTCTAGATAAAATTTCAGTGTTCAGTGTTGAAAATTTCATTTTTCAAATAAATAGAACTGTGCTGATATTATCAAATTGTATAGATTGATATATAAAAAGTACTATTATATTTGAATGAACATAATGTATGAATCATTCAAGTCAAAAAATTAAAAAAAACAGTCTGGAGTTAACTCAGTTATAATTTCATACGTGATAAAAATTCTATAGTAGCTATTTAAAATATTTTATAACTCATATTCCATTGCAGAAATTGTTAAATTAGTTTTATTACAATATTCTAGTGTAATATCTATTAGTGTTTCACGAATTACATCGATTCTAAAATAAGCCTCTTTTAACTTATAAATATTTATTTAGCTTTTTATTATTATTTCTACAATAATTTAAATAAAATTAAATTTATATTAAAATCAATTAACGAATAAGATTTTAATATTTTCAATATTCATAACCAAATGAAATGATTTTTTCTTTGTGTACAATACATTAACGAGCGCCCATATAGCTTAGAAGTTACGCAAAACGCGGCACAACCAAGAATAAACGTTTCGACACAATTCAACAAAAATTTGGCACCGAAAGGGTTAAATAAATATGAAACGCCTCCTTCGCATAAACGTGAACGTATTCCAAACAAACATCATTTGAAGTCGATTGTGGTATTTAGCGACGACGTTTGCAGTGAAATCCTTTGCCGTATATATTTTTTCGGCTCACTTTCATGTTTATCTTCAAATAAAATCGGTCATGAATGGAACCGAAATACGTTTGGCTTGAATAAAAAAATATCGAAATCGTTCTGTTTATAAATTGAGAGAAAAAAAGTTGTAAATTTCGATCGCGGAAGAAGTGTACGTACGGGCGTTTGCCAAGTTGGAAATAGTCGCGAAAAAGTAGCCGAAATCGTCTAGCGATTAAATTACGACATGTTTATGTGTTTATGACCTTTCGTCGGTTGTGGAGCTTTAAGAAAGAATTTTTTGAAGTGAAATTTCCTCAGCGTTAATTCGAATTCGTTACGAATTTCTGAACTATTAAAACGGATTTTATAAAATCTTTTAAATTTTCTTTCGCAAAAATAGTTTTAAGTATGTTTATGAAAATCAGTTGTTGCTTAAAACGTGAAATGAGATAAATGTTCTAATTTTGTTTAATATTAATGTGATCCATTAGCCAGGAAACGAATAACTACCATAAAATTAGAGGTAAAATTCACAAGACTTTCACGATAGGAAATTTTTAACATTTTTCTCTTTGTGATATAGAAAGATAACTTTTTATAATAATTTTTTTTTATATTTATTTAAAACACATTTATTTATTGAATGCATCAAATGATGCTTAACTTTGGTTATCAATGGAGATTGGCGTGTTTAAAAAGACTGAACTATTAGCTTAAGTCTTTGATATGTAAAGATCACGACGAAAATCGCAATATCAAAGAAGTTTTCGTTGTTTTATTCATCAATAATAGTTTAAAAGTATATTGTTACAAAGTAATAAAGCAAAAATAAAGATATTTCAGTAGTAGTGGACAGTATTTATAATGTGAGAAAAATTCCAGAGAAACGCTAAAGTCTTCGAAACACGCGTTGGGATGTTAACGTCATTCAGAAATAGAAGCTGACCGGTTAAGATGGAAAGATGTTCAAGCTGAAAAAAAGCTCGCTTTTAAAAGCTTGAAACGTCTGTCTCGATGATAATAGATAGTTCAGCTCAATTCCGAAGGGGAGAACCGTTAAAATATGCCGACGATGATATACAAACTACCTCATTAACGTTTAACCGTAGTTCATACAAAGTGATGATATGTTACCGTTTTATATGATAGTTTTGTTCGAGAGTTATTGCAATTTGAATATTCGTTATTTTTCTGCTCTCTCAGCATTCGTTCGGTGCAATTCATTAGTATAAGTTTCGGCGAGATCGTTAACCGAGCGGTTATTTTTAACTGTGCAGTTAAATTGTAATGTTGGCTCCGAGCTCGAAACTTGCTAATGAATGAAGATGTATTCTGTTGCAGATATTACACTTGAATTATTTAAAATGTAACAAACTTGTGTTTTGATAATGTGGTTGAGTATTCATAAAGTTGTAGCAATTTAAATATATATCGTCTGAATTTAATGTGGTTTAAACAAGTGTAGTGTCGAGTTTTCCCGAGATAAAGTCAGTAAAAGTATAATTTTACAAAGTATAAAAACTTTATGATGTATATAATATTTCGGATCAGTTTCGAAAATGATGGATACCGATCTAAATGTTTTTCATTAAAAAACGTCATACCAGACAAGTTTTTCGACAAAACGAACGACAGTATATCGTTTCGTTAGACACTCCTATGACACGTAAACATATTTCACACGAACGTCAAAATATCACAAAAAGATGACGAAAATTTTTGAGCAGACGCATAAAAACAATTTTTGGTACGCAAACCATCCGATTTAATAAAGCGACGCAATTTAACTTTGCGGTAAAATTTATTGCAAACTAACGTTAAATCTCCAGCGACCAGTAACGGTAAACGTACGTTGGAAATATAACGATTCGTATTTACGTTACGGATTCGTAATGCTTCATTAGACTCGTCTGCGGTTTACTTATGCACGCTCGTTTGTCATTGCACTTTTTTCTTGTTTTGGGTCTCTTTCGAAAGAAAAAATATTTTCGTTTACGTGTGTAAACTCTCTTTTCCATTATCGTTTCGGTGGGTGTGCGCAATTTGAAAATTTGAATTTCAAAGCGGCCTTTCGAATAAATTTCACCGGCCGTTTGTGAAAAGGTGAACGATTGTCGAATAGACGATGGATGAATAAAAGTTTGGTGACCCTCTGATTTTGGTATGGATTGGAGATTCTATACGATCATTTAGATTGATCGGACTGTTAGCACTCAGTTATTTTTTTTTTAGATTGAAAATTTGACTATGCACTAGTTGCACTTACACTTTCAAAATTAAAATATAAATTTTGCTTGTATATATTTCGGAACCACGTAGAAAATGACAAAATATCTCTTGACATTCTACGAATCCATCATTTACTCACGTCCAGCCCAGCGCACACATTAATAATGCACATTGGTGCTTTTAGCTAATTCACTCTCATATGTTAAATTATTTTCGACATTTTTCCGAAATTTTTCCCTATTATAAAAATGGCTATAGTATATAAATTATTTACATGTTATCTAGCATCTCTATTCTTGGCGTTTTCAATTTCTCCACATGAAAATCCGGCTTAGGCACGCTGCGCTCGCTCCTTTGAAGTTCTGATTTGCTTAAGACGTCGGTTTTAATATCTCGTATCCTTTTGTTGGGATTGGAGACGAGCTCGGGTGGGGCATTTATTTACCTTTTCAGGGTTCGAAATTAGTTTGCTTCTAATAATAATGCAAACACCGTTCCGCGAAAAATGTTATATCATCTCCCAAACTCCATTAGATTTTCACTATTTTCTCATACGAAAAACCATATTCTCCAAAAACATGAATATATAAATTATTTAAATAAAACAATCGCCGATTCAATCTTCACTAAAAAATATACCATACAAACATTAAAACGAATCTGTTACAAATTAGTTATATTGTAACGACGCCTCGGTACGGAACTAAAGCGCGATTTTATCAATGGAAAACTAATTAACGATTAATGGCCCATTTCATACGACTTAGTTGCCCGTGTACTCGCATGTACGTACCCGGAGTCAAACGTTAACGTGTACGTACGCATATTATACGAGCGCGTATATATCGTACTTACGTAGTTAATGTGTGACAAATTTACGTCTATTAAGCGTGTAAGTCGCGTGTCACACAAGCCACTCAAGCAATTCGAACGGCAATAATTTGGCACGGTGGTGTAATGGCACAGTACACTGCCGTATCCTGCGCTCATTGCCGATTGTAGGTGTTTAACGCCGATTTAAACCTATTTGGCGGCGAATAACGGATGAGAATTTGGCAGTTTTGGGTTCGGCGTAAAAATATATAGAGGTTGTGTTAGTTTTCAAGGTTTTTTGAATTTAATTTTATATATAAATTTTAAAAAGTTATATGAAATGAAACGATATTCATATAGTCAAAATGAGCAAATATTCTTTTTAATTTTTTTAAAGAAGATTATCTTTTATTTTAAAATATTATTTGCAATAAATTGATCAAAAAATATTTCAATGAATTATAATTCTTGTAGGGTTCAATATGCAATATGAATTGAAATTAATGCTAAAGACATATTTAATCGCATTCTAACCACTTTGTGGGTTTGTTAACCCTTCATGGTTAATTCTGAACATCGCACATCGACTTCGTGTTTTTATGTTCTTCAGACAAATTTAACTTTACGATATCAAAAAATGCAAGTTCAAGAACGCAAACGACTACGACGTCTTCGGCCGCATAAACTGCACTATGTTTTTGTATACGTTATTATAATCTTATTGTTCACAATATGAAATCCACTTTTATAACTTCATATCTACTTCGTTCTACTACAACATCCATTTCTATGGAACGTGAAAATAGACAGCTTTATCCTACAAAAGATTGCTTACTCAAATAGAATTCGAGAGAGATTCTCGATAAGGATTGTGAATTGTATCGAAATTGTGTACTTGAATCAAATTATAGTTGATCTTTATAAATAGCGTTGTTTGTGTTTATGTTTATTTATCGAGGAGTAGTCTAATTTTAAGCTTTGATGTACTCCTTTTTTATTATCGTTTGTTATGTGTGAGATTGTTGAACTGCTGGTGTCGGCTTCCAGTCAATACTCTCGCTAAGCCAAACAAATGTGCCGCACTATAAACAAATCTGGCCATGTGTGTTATGAATGGTCACCAGTATATCAATATGTGCTAGATTTAAGAAAAAAAAGTATGTAACAGTGTACCAGTTACGCGTGAATGGAGTTCCACATTGCAGAATTTCATTGATAATCGCGTCGTAACTCGTACAAGTTAATTAATCGTATACTGTAATTGTAATGTTACAAAACATAAGCTTACGAAGGATAATTGTATGTTTGCATTATTAGCTTTGAATACAATGGAATAAATGAAATAAAAAAATGAAATAATCAAATTATATATGATTTATTTAATATTGTTTCAGGTCAAAGCTGAAGGATGTTATTTTCATAACTGGGCAACGATTGAAATGCAACGAGATTACGGTTGAACCATGAAGGTTCGCACTACTCGCCCGTGCGAGTTGGATAAGCTGAACTGGTTCAGTTAGTACATTCTGTTCGACTTTGAGCTTTCCAAGATGAAGCTGAATATATTGGTGTTGGTTCTGCTGTGGAAGTGCCAATACAGATCAGCCGAGGAATCCGCTGAAACAGATCGAAACGGTGAGTTTCAACATCAATATAAAATAAATTAGTCTAACTTGAGTAATTTCGTACGATTATCAATAAAAATTGTACAGGTTCAAGTCGATCGTAATCAATTATATTGCCGAATTGAAATTTTCGTTCATTTTGTAAACTAGATTAAAATTGTAACTAAATTTTCATTTTTCGTCGAAAACTTATCGGTTTTGGGTAGCGAAACTCTAAGGCCCCGAACGTTAAACACAATTTAACTCTTCGCGCAGAAGTTGCGCGTCGACCGAAATTAATTTCGGGGGCCCCGGGTCCTTAAATCGCAAAAAGATTTGCGAAGCAGATAAGTTTGCGCCTTTAAGCCTCGAGCCGTGCTTTAATCCCTTAGATTTATGTGTGTATGACTTTTCTCGATGTAAATCTCGTATAATTTACTGATTGCTCCGCGCTCGCAGTTTAAACGCGTCCTGTGATATTTTAAAATCGACGCAAGGATACCGAGTTCAAAGATATTCTTGATTTAAATTACGAAGGTTATACAATTTTATTTCAAATCTAAATTTCTGAAGGAAAATTTGATAGAAATACTATACATTCAGAATATTTGAAAATCTTGCAGAGTCTAGCATTTTCTTCCTCTTTTCCTGAACCGATATGATTCTTGAAGGTTAGGTTAGTGTCCTTTTTATTAGTGAAACACGACGCATTATTTACACGTGGCATGGGTATGAGAACGAGAAAAGATTTCGCGGCAAAAGAGACACAAGCAGACGATTCTCCTTGTGGTTTTTTATAAGTTTTGGTGACCGTGCGTGGTGCTCCCCATACAGGGATCCGCGTTTTGCTCGTTGCATTATATTTTGTATGGGGTGACACAAAATTATTTTATTTGTACCATCTATGATGATTTCAATTGATAAAAATATTATTTACGCGGAGAGCATGTTCGAAAATTAAAATCTTGTATTTCAAAATAACATTGAATTCGTTTAAAATGTATTCAAAAAATATGATTTATTTGTCGCGTCTACCTATATATAAAAATTTCCTCATATAAATAGTATTTTTTTATTGGCAATACTTCAAGCTGTTTTTTACGCGCTATGAAAGCTCATTTATAAAATTTTATACGCAGCTTCAATGAATTACGACGGAAAAATCAAAGCGAGTAAACTGTTTGAACTTTCACAATGCGAGTGAATATATTTAAAAAGCAATAATAATTTCCGATCTGAAATTTTTTCAACAAAATCAAAACATATGATTATAAAATAATATTTATATGATTAAAATTTTGAATATTTGTATGCAATTATAGTATTTTT
Organism: Hydropsyche betteni; assembly: GCA_028571205.2. Classification (NCBI taxonomy): domain Eukaryota; kingdom Metazoa; phylum Arthropoda; class Insecta; order Trichoptera; family Hydropsychidae; genus Hydropsyche; species Hydropsyche betteni. Next base: position 1,923,493 of record JAOXNN020000020.1, on the reverse strand, counting down.
CGATCAAAAGGTGAGATTATTTTGAAAAAAAAAAATTGCAATAACAAAAGTTAAGTTACATATAATACGGTCAATATATGAACAAATGATTCGATCGATTTCAGATCATTTCAATTTTCAATTCTTTAATAGACATCTTCCTCAATAGATAAACTCTTATACTTTTAATACGATCATCAAACTTCTCGCCTTTCAACAATCTCTATATAGGCTACACGTGACGATGACGATATACAAATGATAAAACACATAAAAAAGTTCGCACCGTTGACACACTCTGTACAAATCATGTAAGCACATAACGCATACAGTACACACCCAGCACCGACCGTAAATCATGCGGCGTCGTCGCGTTGCGGAAACTTGTGTCGCTGGTTTTAATTTTTTCACAGGCCAAAAGAGACCGAAGCACACGAACAACAAAAGGGAAAAAGAGAGCAGGAAAGGGGAGACGCACGTGTCGTTTCGTTATGGGAATTCTGGGAGAGCACACGTGATTTCGTGTGTGTGCGCGCCGAAATGAAATGGAGAAAGTGTCGGTGCCACATGCAACTGTTTTGTCATGGGATCGTGTGGGGGAGAGTCGGGGACTTTCGGGCTATACGACACGGGATAGGTTGTGGGGAAAATAATAAATATTGTTGTTTGCTGGTGCGTTTCCGTGTACGTCTTCTTCGGTGGGATCGTCTGTCAAATGTGCGGCATGTACTAAGTGCGGCTGTCGGTTTTTATTAGAAGTGTTCTTTTTGATGTTATGTAATTGTTGATTTATGTGTGTGGGAGTTGGTAAATCAAAATGAGGATGGTGAAATAAATGAATGAAAAAAGGAAAAAGGGATTAATATGATATATTGTCATCATATGCTGCCTATATATTGTCGACTGCTAGATTAGGATTTTTTGATATCATTAAATTTTTATATATACATTAATATTAAAACCATCCTTTACTATGGCTTCAAGTTAATGGTATAACATCATATTCATTTACAGATGATCACATAGTTTAACTTAAGCGATCAGTAGGGACCTATGAATTTTACGAGGCTAAATTATCAACAGTATGAAATATAATAATATAAAACATATATTTCCATAAAAGATCAATATTTCTAATATAAGTTGTCCACTTTCTTATGCACGAACAAGTAGCGGAAATACATAAGGCCGGAACGTATAATTGAACATAAAATTTACATAATGGTGTTATTCTATATGTGAATTGTCATACGTTTTATGGACGCATACCGCACACAAACTATTTTTAATAACTTAAAAACATAATACAAAAAACAGCATTTTTGGCACGCCTACAGCGCCGCTAAGTAACCAACAATAAAAGCGACTCAAAAATTTCGTTTCGAATTTACACGGAACGAATTAAAATAAATTCCACGTAAAAATTAACGTCCGACTTTCGACCGGGGGCCTGTTTCGAACGACTCCCGAACACAAACGAACACTTCAAAATATCTTGTTTCACGTCGTTAATAATTTTTGTGCTCTCCTCAGATACGCTCGTTGAACATTTATTTACGAAAATATTATTTATTCAGCATTATTTTTATTGTAATATGTATTTTTTTAAATTTTCGATTTATCTGATACTTTTCCATAGTGCTGCGGTTGTAAATTTGTCTAGCTGTTTTGTTTTCTATATAATTTCAGAAGAGAAGTTTTGGTTTAGAGCCAGGGGACGTCAACCTGTCTACGTGTACGGACCGCATTCTAGATGCAATTTCGTTACTGAAAACCGCACATGTGCGAAACTGTCAGCACTTACAGTTGGTCTATGTTCCATTAACGAATCAAGTTTCGATATCCAATTAATTATTCAAAAGTTCAGAATATAAAATAAAGAATTTACACATAATATTGACAATTTTTTAATCTTCAACACCAAAATGAATTTTTTTATATACTTCACGATACACATAAAACTACATGAATATGTAATACATTCGTTTTCAGCGACTGAAGCCCTTTTATAGGTTTTCGTTTTCTAACATATTACCAAGAGCGATACGATCGTTTTGCGACTGCATTCGAATCGGTTAACGTCCGAATAAATCCACACCGAGGACACATTTTTGCATTATTTGACCATGTGTACGAAAATATATGGAATATTTTTATGTTGAAATATCGCTATGGACTATTTAGATTTATTTTTCCTTTTGAAAAATTTATATTTGTTTGTTAATGCATGTTCGATGAAAAAATATTGGTGATTAGTAGTGAAATTTTATATGAACTTATTATAAGGTTTTTCAATTTAGCTCAAAAAAGTGATTAGATTAACTTGTTCTATTAAATTTATTTTGAAAATGAAGTCTTAATGTTACTAATTGCAATTTTAAATTACTTTGTTTTTATGGGTTTTTTGAACTTATAAATCTTTCATTTTGTGAATGTCATTTTAATGAAATTAAACCGCAAACTTTAAAATGATTGCATGTTCATAAATCTAGTTTTATCAGCAATATATTTCCTTTAGAAATTAGAACAGTTGTCGAGTACAATATAAATCATAAATAAGAAACATAAGCATTTACAATATTATACAATTAAAACGAAATCAAACAATTTAATCTAAATACAAATCGTTTTTGTAAAAACAAAGATCGTCGCGTTGTATGTACATATTGGCAAAATTAAATCCGAAATACTTCAAATAGGATCTTGTGATAGATGTTATATTTGTATATACCATCTCGCAAAATTAATTGAAAAATTCAAGGACGAAAACACATATAACAAAAGTACAAATAGCTTTATATCACGATACACAAAAAGTGTAAATAATGTGACACAATTTTCGGGAAAGAGAAATGTGTTTTGTCAGAATCGGTTCGTGCGATGTAAGCGTCGCGTAATGTGCCCGAGGGCGATGCCAGCTATTTTAATATTATGGCTTTATGTTCGAGAGATGAGCCCCTTTTTCGCTTTATGTTGATTTATTGCGTAATTAAGTGAATAATGATGTTAATAAGGATGTTGTGCCAAAAAATATTATGTGTACGGCGGGAAAGAAGAGGAAAAAACGATGGGAAAATCGTCGACGCGTTTTCCTCTCGGCGTGCATTTTCGTGTCCTTATGAGATGTGTTATATAGATTTTCTTATTTACGGCTCGTTTCGAATCTCACTAATGTTGAAATTGTGTTGTTGTTTTTTATTCGAATGATGATTTAAAATAAAAAAAATATTATGTACAATTTTTTTAATCTAATTATTTATAAGAAAAGTGTCTTACGATTTTAGTGATATCAGTATTAAATTTTCAGTAAAATTATATATAATATTATATGTAAGAAAAATATTATTCAATGTTGATATATATAGTAAAATATAAATTATAAAAATTGAATAAATAATTGATTTTGATTTACACGAAATAAACTATTGCGTATGAATCACATTTCTTGATAAATCGCGGAAATTAGTCATTATTTCGCTTAAAAAATAATGATGTAATCGAAACATACCGCAAATTCATATAAAATTTATTTTAAATCGTGAGAAGAATCTTTGAAATTATTCGACACATGTCTGTTTTAGTTTGTACTAAATAAAAAAATAATAATGAAAATTGATTAAGCGATAAAAGCACGAGAGACAAGTCACATTTAAAATAAATGTTCACCCAGTAGGTGGTCTCGTTTTGCGCATTTAGAAGCAAAAAGAAAATATGAAAAACGTTCAGATTTTCCTTGAAGTAGTCGAGATACATGAAAACTTCGGCAGACAACAATGAAAGCCATTTTTTCATTCGAAAACAAAATGAAAATCGCGAAAAATCGACGCAGTTTAATTCCGTTCCCCTGCAATACGGTCGCGCTTTTTATTAACTTTAGCGTCAAATTGCCGCAGTAATTTTTATACGGTTCGGCACTCGACAAAACGAAGCACGCATAAATAACGTATGGAATATAAAAAAAAATGTAAAAAAAACTGAGCCGGGTTTATTCAATCTGAAAAATTTCACGTATTTAATAGTGTGTGTGGCGTACGATTTTTCCTCTTTATGCGTTTTGAATTTTCCGCGCCGGAAAAGTGCATTTTTTCGCACGCAGATATAAAGACTAGTAATATCCTCTTCCGTTCTAAATGTGAAATTTTGCCAAATATGTGTACAGAATTTCATATTTGAGAATTATCGCATTGTGTGTTTGGTCGATGATGAAATTTTGATTCTGTGGTCTCTATCCTGAATATGGAATAACATTGTTTGGTTTATCATATTTGATATGATTTGTAATATCAATTTGAATTACAATCGGAATTGAAGCATCAGTCAATATTCGGGCTATGTAATGAATATAGAATTCGAATTAGTTTGCATTGTAATACTATATTAGAATACTTAATATAATATACGCAATTTGTAAAGAAAACTGACATTTTGCCACATGGGATTTAAATACTTAATTTAAATTAAATACTCTTAATTCGACCTTATTTCCTTTTAGTATGGCCCATTAGAATTGAGTGACTTTTTTCGTCGCACGATAAATTACTAAGTTTACATCACATTTTTAATACACATAAAAAAATGATAATACTGACTCACATGTTAGGAATCATCAACACAGCCGCACACCACATGTTTCCAATTCGGAATAGTTTACGTATATTTTTTATACATCGAGCACAACGCATGTGAAAATGTCAGTCTAGCAGTAAAATTGCGCGAATTTCCTGGAAAAACCGCGAAAAATCAACGCTTTGTGAATCATTGGCTTTCGTTGAAAATGTTTAATCATAACTAACAGATTTCAAAGCCATAATGTAAGTATAAATATCGAGTTTTATAGGATCCCGCGATATTTTATTGCTTTTAATAACGCGCGTTTTGACGATGACACCGCATCACGGTTAAACCGCAAACGATATTATATTTGCGGTTTTATTCGAACCATATTGTTCCATTGTGCATTTCTGAATTAAAACAAAGTGTCAGTTCTTGAATTGGCACATGTCTTTGAACTACGAATTCGTGTTAAGGACATTTGATGAGGTTAACTAGTATCATCGCGATAATGCGGCACACTTTTCGAATTGAGTGGTAAAGTTGCAAAAGTGCCTTTGTTAATTACCGAAAATTTTAATGAGCACCTTCCCGAGAACTGAGACAGTTGATTAATTAGAAACAGCCGAATTCCGAGCCGTTTTCTAAGAAATGGCATTTCGTATGTAAAACGCTCGGATATGTGCGGTGGAAACGGGCTCGTTTTTCGGTCCGTTGTGAATATTCATTTCGGGACCGGAGTCGTTAAAGTAACGATTAATTACGGCCAATTATTAACGGGATGATGATGATTCACGAGTAAGAAATGGCGAAATGCGTACACGCGATTTCTATGCGAATTCCCACGTCAATTTCCGATATTGTGTCGCATATTATCGTAGGTGACGGTTAATGAGTGAGTATAACATATGTTATGATAAATTATTCAGATCTACAATAATATCATTCATTGTTTAAATATAAGGTATATTTTTTCCTTATAAAAGTATAGTAAACTATAGAAAATTAAATTTTAAACTACATGTCTATTTAATAAACTCTAGTTGTGTCAAAATTTTCATTTTATATTTTCCATATGTTATATAAAAAGAAATCTCTTTCATCTAAAAAAAAAAAAAATCATTTATGTGAGTCTAAGAGTTTGAAATTATATTATAAATATTTATTTTTTTTATTGTTTTTAATTTCTATATGATTTATACACAATTTTGAATTTAAAAATAACCATTCGTCTATGTCTAAATTAATCTTAAAAGCTCACTTATCAATAACAAATCGAACAAAACGTTCGAAAGGCTTCAAGGGGGAGACTACCGTATTTCATTTTCCGAAGTAAAATCATCATGAAAATCGACGTTGATTTCGAAAAGTCGCGACCTTCGTTCGACGTGTAATAAGCAAAGTCGCGTGGGCAGATTTCTTTGATCGGGACCGATCCTTTGTGCGTGTTTTGATTGAAAAGCGTTTTTGTTTATGACTTTTGCCGTGTTACATCTCAATGGAAAAGCTAAAATTGAATTTCGGGTCGATCGCCGACGGATTCGTACACTTTCTGAATGATAGTTAGCGTATATAGGGTCACCATATGTTATCTGAAAGGACGACATATTCTTTATTTTTCCAAACATAATTGAAATTTTCTTTTCTTAAACAATTTTACATTAAACTAACAATTTTATCTTATATCACTTATATTTAATCACTATTCAAAACCAGTACTTTCAAATCATTGATTAAATAAAAAATACGTCAAATTAAAAATAGTTGGAACCAACAGATCATCCCCTTCGGTTAAACGAAGTGACACAAAACTCGACATATTTTATTTATGACCCGGTTGCAACGTACGCGTATAAAATTTTAAGCTTCATCGTAAGTTAACATATTCAGTTTCTAACTATATATTTGAATTTATTGCGGTGCGGGTTGCGCGTCTTATTTTACTCGGCTCTTTCACTAATAAGTGTTCGGATTGTATACGTGAAAGATGTCTTCACGCTCGAGACGTTTCGGTTCACATTAAATAAAGTTAATTCTAATTGGGTGGTGTGTAACGTATGTTATGTGAGGCTAGGTTAAGTTATTTTAAGTTTAATTACACTAGTTTATGCGACGTTAGATAAGATTGAGTTGGCCGTTTCCTACGGTTAATAACGTTATGAAAATACTAATTATCGGTTTATATTGCAGCGTAATATGGGGCCAAAATAAAATACTATATGTAACATATAAATTTTTGACACGTGATTGGAAAAAAATATGGAGTCGGTATAAAATAATATCTTAATGTGTATGTTGAAATGCATAATGGTGTTATTAAGCTTTCGTTTCATTTTATATTTGCCTAGATACGATTTCAACGTCACGTTTATTTCAAATGAAAAAAAAAACTCGCAGTTTGAATTTTCTTTTTGTTTTCGTGGCTGTATATACAATACGTTTTTCTGGAGCGATATGCAAACGAAAGAATGGTTTCAATTATGATTGTATACATTTTAAGTGAAAATACTAATTACGACGTCGATTTAAAAACGTTCACTGTCATTGTGCGGTCATACAATAAGTATAGACATTATAAAGTCGGTAAATTACCTTTTGAAGTTTTTCTAAGCTATTAAAAAGACCACCATATAAAGCGATAATAATCACGAAAATTCTTTGCCGCTTACCCATAAATATTAGCGCTCATTAGCGTTCGTTAGATACAATTAATTCGCATACTATCGACAGTCGGATCAACACAATCTTATAAATAAATATAAAAATAATATTGAATTTGCTATTCAACATGCATATTTTTCTGAATTGCATGTCACTTAATTAGTAACATATTTCAATTGGTTGGAGTTAATTATTCTTTCTACGAAGCTCGATCTTGGCATGAATTTTATACGGAACGTGACTAATTAAATAGGTGAATTTTAATATTGTTTGAATAAATCGTGATCTACATTTATTTTAATGTTTGAAAATAATCAAATTTTCAAAAATATAAAAAAAATGTCTACTGAAAAATTAAATTTTTCTCAAAGAAAAGTTTGAGATGCTTTTAACATATCATTTGATCCGTCAACTGCGGATATTATGGCAATAACATGCGACACATTGTCGAGTGTGCAAAAATTGACGTTCGCAATTCTCATGCATATCGGCGTTGATTGAAAAACGCCCGGCATTCGAGGGTTAATTGCCCGCCGTTGGCTAGATAAAAATCAGCACACAATTTCAAACCACTCGCGCCCCGGCTGATTGATTTTAATTAGCGTAATGCACTCGAGGGACTGAAGATGGATCGTGACGTGAAAGCAAGGCCGGATGTCCATTGGAAAAAGGTGGTAGCCTAAAACGGTTTTTCTAGAATGCACTTCAAATTTAAACATGATTTTTATAAGAATTATTATATAGATAAGTTCAAAATTCGTTATATAAACATACGAGGGATGATTATTAAGTATTTTTTTTCATATTATACATAGCGCCATCTGTTGTTTAAAAATAGAATCAAATCGATGTGTTGTATTGGAAAATATTATTTTTAATGCTTGAAAATTATCGAAAATATACTTTTTATTATGTTGAAGCGTATAAAAATGGATCCTTTGTATATTTGGGTACTGAATTTTGATTCGAGCGAATCGAAAGGTTGGCATCGTGCACTTGTAGCATCGGTTTTCCGACACGATAGAACGGTTCGAATTAGCGTCCCCGGCATAGAGCTTATCGTACGGATTATCCGTTAGTTAGCGTGTACACTCTGGGGAAAATTTTTGCAGAATTTTCACGCCGAGCTTTCCACCGTCGTCACTTCGTTTTTGCTTGCTGGTTTTTGCGGACGCTGGTTTTAATTTTTAATTTATATGATGATTATTTTTGCATAAAACTAATTTTCTAAGTTGCAAATTTCTGAAAAGCTACGAATATATTCAAGATCTTTTAAAAATCGATTAATATAGCATAACACAATATTGGAATGTAGAATGATTTATTTTACATATGTTACAATTTTATATATAGCGATCGGAAACGAGCCAAACTATTTTTCGAACTTAAAAAAACTTTCATAATCATCAATCAAACACGTCGTAAAATTGAAATAGAGAAGTCTTTTTTTTCTTCAACGTTCCAATTATATGAATATGCTGGCTTGTGAGGATGTATAGTATATATTTATATGGCGGATATACGTGTAATATCTGTTGGGGGTTTTCGCTTCCTTTGAAGGAGATCCACACGCGACAGTAGTGCTTCAGGTTCCCTTTGTCTGAGTGCAGAACAAGGAGTCGAGGGAGCTTGCAATTTCATGCAGTTCAAATTGAATTGTACATATATAAGAAGAAAAACGAACGAAACCTTAGAAAATATAGAATTAATACTATAAAAAAGAGTTCAAGGGTTGAATATTGTCGGTTATTACTTAAGGAAAAGTTTTCTTTACTGTATGATTTCAGTGCAATGTTTTGTAAGACTCAATTGAATTTATATATACATTATCAAATTTTAACGATTTCACACCCCCCCCACATAAATTTGGCCCTAGCTTTGGTTTCACACAAAAAAAGATTGTTTCGAGAGTATTTTATTTTTGAATTTATGATGAAACTCACTGAGAAGTTTTTGATGCTCAAATTGATGATATTTGCAGATAAAATTAACAAAAATATCACATTCTGCCTATGAACGTCTATACTGGAACGGTTGTGATGAACTACATTAATTACCGGCAATCGGGGAATGTATACAAAAAGTATCAGCTCTTTTTAATGAATTGTGCAGAATGCGTGTTAAAATAAGACACGATTTTTATTAGCATGAGATAGTATACATTTTCTGTGATAATTTGAAAAAACAAAAGGTGCAGTGTACATTATTTATGAAGTAATTTTATATGTGTGGGTCATCTTGACTACGTCAGAACTTCCTAAAAGAGTTTGGCCCTTTGGGTCTTATTTTATTATAATATTATAAAACGTAAATTGAAGATGCCCGTGATCGATCGTGTTATATTCAGATCTCGCAAACATTCGTAGTTTTTTCGGATAAACGATAATTTTTGACTAATTTTATTACGTATTTTTGACACCGAGAATTTGATATAGAGACTTCGTTTTTCTTTAATTTTCTGGTGGTTCAAATCAGAAAATTAATTTGATTAATTTTGACTAAACTGTTTGACTGAAATTCAGCGATCTCGATATGCTTTATTTCCATTTTCTATTACTTTTGTATATTTGATAAAACTAACATTCATTACCATGTGTTTTTTTTTAAATATAAACTGTTAAATTTCCAGCTACCATTGCTCCAGATGTATTTTAATTGTTGATATATCCATTTATTTTTATTAATTACAAACGAATCGATAGTAAAATTTACAATAAGATTTAGTATATTCTACATACCATGATGATATGAACAAATGTCTGTTTGTTTATATAATAAAATCATGGCTTTGTTTTATATTATTTGATTGAATTGCGTGTTCACCAAATTTTCTTTTTGCAAAGGGGATACATTCCAAAGACTACTGTGCAAAAAAACCGTGCAAAAAAAAAAAAACGTGCAGAAAAAGATAAGGTATTCATATAAAAATGGTAGAGAGGTTTCAACTATTAAATCGCAATAAAAACCAGTAATTTTTCTTTATATATATTATTTGAAAAATATATTTAACATAATTATGTAGTCATTCAGTATCACTACTAGATCATAAACGTGCCCGTTTTCTGTTGTTTTTTTGTGGCAAAAAATACAGGATGCACATGATACAGTCCAATATGTGATTTTTTCTTTTGTTTTTAAAAACGTGCTAAAGTGAAAGAATATAAGTCAATGAATGACATCACGAAAAATCAACGATTTCGAAAATAACACAATTTGAGTTTCAACACATGTTTTTGTCTCAATCATTGCCGAAGTCAATACAATTTGAAAATTCTAGTGAATTCCTACAGACGGACGAGCGTCGTGTGAAAGCATTCCTTGACACTTTTGGTGCGGTGACCAAGTCTATTTTTGTTCGCTGCCACACTTTTGTCACTAAGCAGGACGTACATTTCAAATGTTGAAATCAGAGTTTCCTCAGATGGTTAACGGTTAGAATTTAGTCGATTCTACGAAAGGTATGTCCCTCTTCTAAGTTTAGCTTCGAGATGCATCGAACGCCGAAAGGTGGTTGACTTTGAGTTCGTTTTATATCTCACAGCGTACAGTTGTTAATAAATTTCATACAAAATGTTCCTGTATACTCAACGTTGTCGAAATAAAATGAAAATAACGCATAAAAGCGTAATCAACTTTTATCTCAGCGCGAAAGTAGTGTCTCGTCTATCTCGAGTAATTTTAGCACACGTAAATTTGCCAATTTCATGTTATGCGCCACCGTGTAATTTATTCCATCTAAAAAAATAAAAATGATAGTGTTGGCGTACTCTACGTTACCATTACCACGTAGCATAAAAATTTTATCCATTCTTCATAAAAATTACGTATTTAGAAAAGTCCTCGAAAAAGCTCACCGACGAAATCGACAAATTTTCAACCTTTTCATTGGAAATAATAAATAAATCATTTAAAAACAACATTACCAGCAATGACTATTCAAAAAAATTTCCGACACATCGCCGAAATCCACCCATCGCACTCGTCGCAATAAAAGCGCGATACATCGCGACCGGGCGACACATCTGCGTCTACTTTTCAGTAGACGTCCACCGTATTCTTTGAGCCGTTTTATTTTCTTATTTTTTAATCATGGCCAAAGGGCCTTTGTTCTCTCGAGCTGTCTCCCGTTTAATTTCCGCTTCCGTAGCATTGCCAATATCTGCGAGCCGATCATCCGCGAGGCCGCCAGTTGACGGGGACATAGCCTCCGGTCTTGGCTGTTATGTATATATAATTTATTTTTTATGGGTCTATGTGCTTTTGATCGATTGGGGTTTCTGTTTTATGGTGGGGGGTTTTTTTTTTCGAAGCGTGAGGTGTTTGAATAGTGATGATTAGTGTGTCTAGTGTGGGATTATGTTTTAAAATGTTGCGATGGTCGAAATTTTTTATTCATGTTTGAAAGTATTGCAAATGGATATGTGGTGTTGAAAAATTGGCCATTATTGGGATGTATGTGGAGTGATGGATTATGATGGTTTTTTAATGAAACTTTTGGTGATAAATCTATGTATTGCTAAAAAGAAATTTGATTTGTTCATATTTTGAGTTTTTGTTATAGATCAAACTGTCGATTAATCATAAAATATATTTGTATGTGTATTTTAAATAATTATTCAAAGCTCTAAGAATTATATCGTTGAACTGAAAAGTGTTCATGAAAGTTTTCCTTGGAAAAAAATTGTTTCGATAAACTCGTTTTCCGTACTTTTATTTCAAACTATTAACATAATGTACACATGGTTCGGAAGATAACTAGATTAGAAATAAAACTAAAACTATACCATATTTTTGTTTTCGGTAGAGAATAGTTTTGTAAACCTCATAAAGAATATTTCATATTATAGTTCGAACATAATGTATATCTATTACAAGGATAATTGTCCACTTTTATAGTAGCACACTCGATTTAGGCCTATTATTTTTGACGTATTGTTACAGACAATTATCTGGGGGCAATTTTCCACTATATTAAGCGCAATATTCTTAAACACAATAACAATAAATCAGTATGTATACACACAAATTTTATTAACTAAAAGAAAATGAATACAAAAAAAACCTACGGATTGAGAAAAACTGAAAAATCCGATCTTTTCATCGAACACTGCATCATAACGGCGCACAACAGGATCAGAACGAGAACAATGACCATATTGTAAGGGAGAGTATCTCTCCCGATGACGGATAATGGGCCACGGGACCGTTTCCGTTGTTTGTCATGGACTGCGGACCACTGTTTGAACAGCGCTGTTTGCCCTATGCATAACAAGTGCATTCGCAAGAGACGTGCATCCGGAAAAAATGCATTTTCATTTCGGACTGTGCACATTCAGCGTTCATATTGTTTGTTTTTCTGAAAATCCGGTTTTTTAGGTAGTAATGGATTTGGTTTTGATCGAAAGTATTTATTTTTTTAGAAAATTCATAGTTTATGTTGTCATGATGTTATTTTTGGTGTGGGGTGAGGAATTTATTGCTATATTATAGAAAAATAGTTTGTGAATTGGTTTCTATTAACCACTACTGAGTTTGACAAAGCTGACAAAAACCATTCAACTTTTTTTTTCACAATTGTTTTCAAAGTAAATTAATATTAGATGTTTTAGCGAGAAATTTAATTTTGCGATTTTGTTACGTATTATCGAGATTAAATACGTAAAATTTTAAAGTAATCACTTCCCACAAAAATTAATTTGAAATACGTTTCACAAGATCGAGCACGTAAACGTGAGCTAGTCTCTGGGGTGGAGAAGTTTGTAGAAAATTCGAATTAAAATATATTCAAAGCGTAATTGCCTTTTGCGTTAGTCACACAAAAATTCGATGTAGAACGCACACTTTGACTTTTGAACGTTTTCAAATTTAATTAAAACATAATAAGTTTCTCACAATGTGCTTTAAAACCTTTCGAAAAAATTAAAACCACTCAATTACATGCAGGTACATTGTGTAAAGTCTAGCTAGGCGCATTATTAAATAATATGTATATTATATGTATACATGTATTATATTATATATTGCCGAAAAGAAATCCCGCCGAATTTCCTATCCGAAAAAAGCATCAAAATTTAATTTCGAATTTTCGAATATCTGCCGTGAAAAATAAACTTACCAATACGCGTAGTGGCAATAAAGCACAGCGGCAGTTTTGATGATTCGGCAGAAAAGCGATTTTGCGTTTCAATAACAATATTCTTGATTGACATCCGTGTGATTGATTCGGTCGAGCGAATTCGATATCGAAAAATTTGGTTGACGGTTCTTTCCGAAATTTCACACGAAATTAATTTCAGGACGACAAAATGAATATTGTTTGGTTCATAATTTAATGTCATGAAAATGATCAATATTTATCATGAGATAAAATTAAAATTTTCTATAAATGAATTTTTTTTGCCTATTTCAATAGTTAGTTTTCAAATGGTTCAATCTCCATTAAAAACAGTCACTTTTCTACAGAAAAATCGTCGGATTAGTGTTATAATCATTCCGATTTAAGCTCGGATTGAGCGACAGAAAATCGACCTGAATTGTAAACTTTACAGATAATCTAGTGGATAGTTTCAGTGGATTCGGGCAGTTTCACTAGAACAGCTTCGTAAGCTCCCAATTTCGGGGTGACCATAATTGCCGCAATTAATTCGACCACTGTGACCTCGTAGTGTGTGTATCTAATGAGCACTCGAATTCCGTTTCTAATCTTCAAAAAGAACTTTGTTGAAATTAGAGTTAGTAATTATTTAAACTTCACAGTAGAAATCTGTATATGAAACGATCTAGATTGAAATTACTTGAGAATTTTGTAAATAAAATCTTTAGTAATGAGACAATATTCAGTTCAAACAAAAGCGCGCAACAATGTCGATTGGATCCAATTTCAAATATATTTCAAAATCAGAATAATCAATCTGAAGTTCGCAAACTTTGATTCGGGTCATTCGAAATTCGCGAGAAAGGTCAAAACATCGTTTGGGTCCCGCGTCGAATTTTCCTCATAAAGTATTTACGGAGGCTGCTTTTTTGTTCCGGGACAAGAGTTTTTCCTCACATCCGAGTGAAAAACTGACTGATTTCCCTCAGGACTCCACTTTTGAACCTACATATCAACGCGGAGGCTGACGCGGCCGGCAAACGAGCCCCGTAAGTAACGGAACAATAAAATTTTTAAATAACCGACGCCCGAGAATATTAAGAAATATGTAAATTTTGGTCGGTATGAAACCAATTTTGCTCCGGGAAAATGTTTTTGTTGGGTTATTTAAGTGAAATTCGATTTCGAATGCTTGATGGAGGGTTGTAGAGAGTAATTTTTATTTTACGGTAGAATATTGCGAGATGTATAATATTTATATCAATGATTTTTATTTGAAATGTTAATACATTAATTTTTAATATACTTTTTCCAACTGTTCTCAAAGGAAAAGATAAATAATGGAAAATCTTAAAAAGGAAATATTTGTTTGCATATTTTGACATATGTCATTTATTTTATTTCATATCAATTTTTATTATAGAAAATATTGAATCTCCATCTTATTTATTTCAGAAACTAAAATTCATTTCAAAATACGTAATACCGAACGAAAGCGAACATTTTCATTTAGCCAAAAGGTAATTGCACTCTACATACCAAAATTGCATAACCCTTGAATTTTTTCGTCGTTTTACAAGACTTGGCTTGTACTACGTTTTGGTAACGAGCCAATCGCGAGTAAAATGACGAACAAGTAGTGTTGACTGAAAAGCAAAACTATGAATATACACCGTGAATCATGTACGAAAATTAATTTGAATACACAGATCTATTTTCGAAGCCTATCTACATATTGAGAAGCCTTTTGTAATCGATGTTTACATCGAATGCAACATATTATATGTAAAGGTTGAGAATCAACATGTTGCTCCTCTAACCATTAGCCGAAACCCTTCTCGGATATTAGTGATAGTTCTTCGAGAAAGGGACGATTAATGATAACTTATCTTCAGATTTTGGCGTAACTCAAGCCAGGTTCATGGAATCCTTTGCTGACCTCAAAGTCAAACAGTCACAAAATCGTTCAAGATTATAACGAACTGAAATCTGAATCTCACAAAATTACAGTCGACTTTCAATATTATTCTTGAAATTAATTTCTATACATTTTTTGAATATTTCATACTAATTACGTCCGCGTTTAGTTCTAGATTTTCATTTCGATATAAGTTTTTT
>JAOXNN020000020.1:1885821-1903051 GCA_028571205.2 Hydropsyche betteni | reverse complement strand
ATAATATGTCGATTTGTGCCAGTGACGGTGTGTGCCAGTGTCGGTGTATGTCAGTTTTGATTTTTTTCATCGTCGTGTGTGCTAATGTTGTTACAGCGAACACACAAGAACTTGATATCATGTGATTTCATTTAGCATGCGTTCAGCGATTCTCAATCTTTCTCATAAAATTTTATTGATTTCTTTTTAATTTCTATTTTTTCGACATACGAATTAAAATGTCGATTTTTTTTAGATTTCATTTCAATAAATTATACTAAAATAATAAATAATATCAAAACGTGTTTTTTCGATAGATTATTATTATTATTTTTTCAATAGATTTCAATATTTATTTCTACAAATTAATATTAGTGGGTGTGGTTGGGGTGGCCAGGGGAGGACGTAGGCCCGCAGGGCCCACAAAAGGAGGCCCGAAGGACCGAGACCTGTGGGGTCCGAAGGGCCCACAATACGAGCCCGCAAGGCGATTTAGCGTGTTCGAAAAGGCGTAGCGTTTTCGAATACGCTAGTTTACTATAAAAAGTTCTCAATTATAGATGGTATGTATTTGATATCCTTAAATATTTAATTTTTATATATCTTAAAAATCACTTGCATATTTTTTATGACAGATATTTATTTTTTACATAACATTTTCTTAGAGGATGTCTATCTTTCTTTTTAAATGTTTAATCAAAAACGATTTTTTTCAAACATATAATATTTTGTTATAAATTTTTTAAATAATAAAAATGTGCATTAAAATTTGAATAGTAGGTACGCTGTTTTGATTGTTTTTTGCTAAAAGAGTAGAGCATATTATGACCCAATAATTTAAATAGCTAATGTTTCAAACTATTCCATTGAATCATATAAAAAATTTTGTTATATAATATTTGTATTGTATTAGTCATAATAAATAATATATAATATTTATCTTAAAATTCAATTATTAATTGATATTTAAAAATAAATAACAGCCACTTCTGAGTTATATATATGTATATTTAAAAAAATATCATTTCGGTTCAGTTTTAACAAATACTCGTATACATAAAAACATGATATTGTCTTTTATCAATTTAATATCCATCATTAATTCACCATAGAAAAAAGGAAAAGTTGTGACACCATCATATATAAAATCTTTAATACTATAGTATCCCTAAAATAAAATAAAAATAATGTTAATCGGTATTAACTTATTATGTAAATTATCAAAAAGCTTACTGATGCAATAGGACACTCATGTGGTATATTTAAAATATCCATGAATTGTACTGTGTGGTGAGTCATATATTTTAATAGAAAAGTACAAAATTCATTCGTGTGAAAATCGAACATATTTGGTTTCCAGCCACCATCTCCCCATATGGATGTCGATATGTTCATCTGAAAATTTATATGTGAAATGAAAACGTAAAAATTGAAATAACCATGATGTCTGAAAATTTACCGATATAGTGTTGTCTAAATCAAAAGGAAGTGTTAGATTGATATTACTTCCGACTGTAGTTCGATTAATTTTATGCCTCCTGTAATCAAATTTCACTCCAAGTAAATCTATGCCACATTTTTCAATTCTTTGAATATCAACATTCGTTGGACCCTGTTGTGTGTTTTTGTTAATTGTGAATTAATTACGTAAATTATATTATATTGATAATTAAATACCAAAAATTTTAAGAAATGGAATGGTGATACATTCAATATAAAAGTAGTAAATGTTAAAAGTGCAAAAAAATTACGAATCATTGTACGTTGTGAGTAAAATTCAAACTGACACTGAATGTTGCAATCAATATTCTATATTTTCTGTTATTGAATATTACTTGTTTATATGAGCGATCGCATTGAGATAAAACTAAAAGCATTGTATAATATTTGTATGGAATAGAGTAAACGTATAATTAGTCATTATTATCAATAATAGGTTGTTGCTTGCTATAATTAATGTCAGGAATAATCTGGACCTTTTGTTTTAGTTTTCATTGCTTTTATTATTCGATAGGAAATTAATTTCGTAACCACAAAGTATTTTTTGAATAAAATAAAAGGTCCTGCATATCAAATATAATTTGGTCTAAAGAAAACATAATTTTTTTAAACACTTCATCGACCAAATCCTGTAGTCTTTTTCGGTTTACTAGTTACAAATGCTCGTATACAGGCGAATGGAGAATCATTTCTTAAAAATTTCAAGTCGATCTTAAATTCACCATACATTACAGGTTTTTCCATATAACCATCGTATACGAAGCCTTCTGTTGAATATGTACCCTGCAAAAAGCGATTGTCATTAATTTCTATTAAACAGTTCAAAAATACAAAGTTAAATAATGTAATCACAGCAGGAAAAGGGCAAGCGAAAGGAACTTTAAATATAGTTAAAAGTTCTCTCATTGTTTTTTCAGCATATTTAGACATAAATCGGCACATATAAGTATCAGCAATGTCAAAATAATTCGGTTTCCATCCTCCATCTCCCCATTTGGCCGTTGTTAGGTTAATCTGTAGTCGTATTTGTAAAATATAATAATTTGATTTGAAAATTAAAATGTCATTCTACAAATTTAAATTTATATGATTATCATTACAGCTACTTGTTCATCTAGTGCGAAAGGCAATGTGAAATTAAAGTCAATTCCTTGATGAGTCCTGTTAATTTTATGTGTATAATAGAATATAGTTACGCCTTGAGAATCTTCCAAACATTTTTCCATTCTGCTCAATAAAATATCCGCAGGACCCTTAATTGATAAAAAATAATATCATAATATATAAACGAAATTTAAAAAAAAATTTCAAACTATTATACTCACAAGTAGTTGTCCGTAAATTCCACACATAAACAAAATTGAAAATAAGCGAATCATTTCGTAGCACTACCACTCTGTAATAAAATCACACTAACTATACGAATTAAAACGGATAAGCCCGATTTTAATAAAATACTGTTTATATAACAATATCACTTCATTGATATAATGAAAATTTATCATATTGTTCATAGAACAATAGATATAATCAATTAAAAAAAAACAATGATTTTGATTTCAAAATTACATATTAACACGAATATAATATAAACGAAAAAAACTCACACACGACTAACATATAATTGATTTAAAACATCATTTAACATACAAATAATAAACGACCAATTACATACATAATCAAAAAACGTTTCACGTACTCCGAACGACGTTTTAACGACCGTCCAACGTCCAAATTGGCTTTCGTCCTGTCATAAAAACGTTAAAAGTGCATCGTTACAAAACGCACGAAAATTTCAATCGCGCAAAATCACCCAAACACCAATCGGGTGTCAATCGTGATTTGTCGACAAAAGCATCGGCGCTTTTGAAAGCGCCGTTAATACAAAACGGGACCATCGCGGCGATTCAATATTTAAACAATCGTAAAACGTCCATTATATTATTTAAATATACTATGGTGATATAAGGAGCAGATATAAAGTTTGAATATACGATTCGTTTAGTATCTTGCCGAGTCGGTTTTATGGGGCGAGCGCGTCACGTACAGGGTGGTTCGTAAAACTAGTTTCTGTTTAGCGCTAATAAAAATCCACGTCCCGACTATTTAACTGTCAGTGAACATTAACCATTCGCTGTGAACTTTCAGCGGGTGTGTGTGTGTGTATGACTTAACTTCGCGTATGTAGTTAACTTTTTATTTCACCGGAACGGGAGCAGTATGCGACTTGGAATGTTTTAAACGAGATTCGTTTTTATTCGAATTAATTAAATATTCATTAGGAAGTCTTCTTTAATTTATAACGCGCATCGTTGTATGAAACTTAAATATAATGTCAAATACAGGGCTTACCTGTATATTTTGAACAAAATTTGATGTTTCGAATGCTTTTTCGTACGAATTTATTATAGAAAGTAACTGTAGAAATTAAATATTAAAACAATTTTTTATCAAATAATATTAGATAAAATTTAAACGATAATATATACATTTAAAACACGTTATATTTGATCAAATTTCAGCGATATATAAGGCTATAGCTATTTTTTTGATTTCATTAACGTCGTATACATTGATTGCGTAACAATAATAAAAGATGTAAATGGAAATACTTTTGTTTATTTTCAGATAACATTTGCGTATTATTAAAAGCGTGAAAATAACCATATAATCATTCAAAAATATGTTTTTAAAAAGACTCAGTCCTTATTTTAATTTTATACGAGATACTATAGTAATAATCATTAAAAATATAATAAAAATTAATTCATTAAAATATATATAAGTCGCTTCGGGTTCGTACAAATATTCGTAGTTATAATAATCATTTTGAAAACTTTCTCGTAGTCCATATGAAAGCAGATATACAGGGTGCGATAATTGATACTACGACCGTAGTTCATTGGGTTTTATTGCCCATTTTGACGACGAAATCGTTACGCTCGCACGCCGGCCATAATTGAAATATCATTGCGCTTAGGGGTTGTCTCAACCACAGGACGTATAAAATTAATATCCGCTTATTTATTATGTCCGAGATTAGCCCCGACTTAAAGTTCAAAACTCACATAAATACGCGTACACGCTTTTAACTTTTTAATAATAACATTTCATATCTATATTTTCGAGAATAATAAACAAAAGCATACATAGAATATATTCGTTTCGAAATTAAGACATTCTGCTAGTAACAGACGTCTCAAGCTCGTTTTAGCGTATGAAATACGCAAGTGCAGCTGCACGTGTCCAGTGCAGTGTACACGTGCACGCATATATGCAAGTCTGAAAATGCACGCATGGACGCACTAGTTGAGCCGCCCTCTGTATAACAATCTGGTAAACAGGTGGGGTAGACTTTGGAGGGAATATACATATATTCGTATTATGGATAATCTTTTGCCTTTTGCGAGTCTAACTGTATATGTTGCGAAACGTTGGCTGGTCTTGGAAAAGATTAATTAAAGTGAATTTGGAATATAAAGTGTTTCTTTTCGATTTGAAATTAAGTTCTATTCAAAATGCAGACGAAATTTCAATTGGTAGTTGGTATATCTTATTGCAAAAAAAATTGAACGAATTGTGCATTTAAACTGAGTATTTAATAAAATTAGGGTGCGTTAAACAAATGTGAATGAAAAAAAATAAAAGATCGGCAACGCCGCAATGCGAACGGAACAAAATATAATACCAACTGCACGACCATTATTTACAACTTTCATAATACATACAATCGAATTGGATCAAATGTGATTAAAATTAAATGATATTAAAATTTCAACAAAAGGAAACGTTGATAGTTGTATTGTATTGTTTGTAGAGGAAAAATTTATACTGGTGACGTCGCCACCTTTTGATCATTCCAATGCACAAACTACTCTTTTTATTGCTCATTTAATATTTTATAATGTACATTTTTTTATTGCATACTGCCAATAAAATGATGCTCAATACGAGGTTTTTTAATGCACCAGAAATAATGCACATCGTATGTTATTCTAATTCACAAGCAATTCATTACAAGACAAAGTTTATATCTTTTCAATGCACAGTTTAAATCGCATTCGTTTTTTTATATCAAACGTAATATATTTTGTTTAAAAATTTTCATCAAGAGAATTGAATTTAAATTTCATTTAACACTCAAATTTAATCAATTTAATTTACCATCGTACATTTTCGAAACTTAAAATCCGCCCACAAAAAAAAGCAATCCTTTCTCGCGAAACTTCGCCTCGCATCACTCACCGACGATTTTCATAATACGAAACCATCGATCCATACACTCGCACAAAAACCCGACGAAAGCATAAAATTCGTTCAACTCACACCGCCACCGAAAAAAAGAGAAAAATGATCGACGGCGACAGGTGCTCCTCAACAGCTATTTCGGTGGTCCCGACCATAAAAATAGCAACGCATGTAATCTGCCACATGCACACGAAGCAAATGCAGACCCAAAAACCGGGGTTTATGCGGATTATAAGCGAGATATTGCACCTCGTCGGAGGTAAACAGAGGAAAATTAACTTTTGGCACTTATCGCGCCGCACCGTTTGTCTTTTCGCCGTATCCTTTCGGCGTCCTGTATAATCTACGGTTGGGTTTTTTCGGTTTAATTTTTTCGTTGTCGGCACATAGTAGTCGCGGAGGCTGTCGTCTTCGTTTACGGTTGTTTGTTTTCGTGTTTTATGGTGATTTTAATTCTGTCGAACGATAAAAGTTAACGGGCCAGGCCGTAACGCATTTTAATATCGAGCACTTCGCTAGGGGATGCTTTTACATCGTGTCGTGTATACGACTGCGAGGGTTGTATTGCATTTTTTTTTATTGAATGTGTGTATGGTTTTTTTTTGGTTTATATTTTTGTTCGAAATCGTGATGGTTGAGTCGGTAGCAATTGGCAGAAAATAATGAGAGTAATAATGTTTCTAATCGATAGTTGTTTTAATATTAGAATTTAATCGACATGAGAATAATACCAATAAAATATATTATAGAATATTGAATAAATTATATAATTGCAAACTCATCGAAAAAAACTAATAATATATAAAGAATTTTGTTATTGAATATTTCAAATATGAGTATGAGTATAACTTGATTATGACGAGCTTAAAACGATTCAAAATTGGGGTTTAATGAAATTTTATACAAAATGTCATATTTTGTCGAAATATTAACCGTACAATAGATAGTACGATCGTTGGTGATTTGGCGCACACCACTTTTCAGTTCGAACTCAATTTTAGCGGCAATAGGCCGATAAATTATTAATAGATTTTAATTTTTGCATCGTGCAAAATACGACTTTCGATAAATGTGCAACACGTTTCGAACACACGGTTTGAACAATCAAGCTAATTGATATTTTCAATTAAACGTCGACTCGCACCGCGTCGACCATATACGCACACCCTTTCCAACGACTGCTGGAACGAATTCACACATATACGCTTCTATTACTATTAAAAATAATAAAAAACATTTTATTTTATCTATGAAAAATTAAAAATCGTAAAAAAAATAAATAAATCGATACAATAAACGCTTTCGCTTTCGCGCGGAATATTTGCGGGCAGACGTCGATCGTGCCATAAATCGGGCCCGGTTCGGCGTTCTGGTTCTGGTTCGGTTGTCCGGTTCTCGGTTTCTGGGTTTTGCGACCTCAGGCTTCCGTTTCCTCGGTTCATACGGCGTTGGTGGTTTTCTCTATCGCGGAACATTCACAATGCGGCGGTCGAGTTCGTTCCGTTGCTCGTATATTTCATTGTTTATTTGTCAGCCCGGTTATATTCGAGGTTTATGCTTTTGCTAATGCGGTCACGATTGGATTCGATCGTTTTAATTTTGATTGAATCGTTCCGATTGTTTAGAGATCGGGATTTGTTGGTTTGATTGCGAAATGGCGCCCACTAAAGGGGTTTGTCGATTCGTTTATTCTGACGTTTTACTGCACTTTGGGAGGTTTAGGTTCCGTTTTATGGTGAACTGTAAATTTGATTTAACAACGAATTCCAAGTGTTGGATTTCTGTAAAAAAATTATAAGCATTTACACTAAACATAAACAATAGATTCCCGAAATAAAAGCATCAAAAATTCTTTATATACAAATATTTGAGATCCAATCATTTTTACATCAATAAAAAAAATTTCATGTAAAAAAACAATTATTAAAAACTCTATTCTAGAAAAAGCTTTCCACCTAAAACCAGACGACATATTCAAACACGGAAAATAAAAAAAAAACCCACCTAATAATAAAAGTTCAAAAACGAAACAAAAAACCAAGTCGACCCATCCACGTATGTGCATATCGGATGTGTGTGGGGGAGCAAAAATAGCCGAGCTAACCGTTCGCTCGTCGACGTCTCGACATTTGTGCACGATTCGAGCTTTGGAAGTGCTCGGTTCGGGATTTTCGAACTGCATTTAGTTTCGGTGGATGTGCCTGTCGATCCTCCGGCTAACTCGCGTGCTAAGTCCTGCAGGAGAGGGACAAGTCCTTGTCGGAAGCCGGGTGGTATTGCGGAACGCGAAACTGCACTATATCCCGGCGAAATGTTTCTTAACGTGTCTCCGGTGGATTGTGTACACGGATTTTGCATATAAAATTTCGCGTAAATTTTTATTTATTATAGAATTTTTAAAATGTATTTCAGATCGATTGTGAAGGTCTAACTCCAAGGCGAAAAATATTTTTAAATCAACTCGTTTCAATATAAAAAATTCCGTTTAATCATACAAAAGTATTTCGATGGTTTTGAATCGGTCACGCTCTTTTTCCATTATACCATACGACTGCAAATGTTGCAATAGATTCCGTTAGAAATTCTCACAGACTATGCACCTACGAAAAAGCAATACCGAAATGGGTGTCTGAACGTTTTGGCCCACCGGGGATGGCCAGAAGATTAAATTTGCTCTCTGGCGCCTCGTGGAACGTACACGTATACGTACGGATGGCACATGTGAATATTTGAACTGAGGCCAACGAAAATATGAAATACATAACGAATTGACACGCGTTTAGCGCCCTGCAAAAGTCCGAGAGACGTACGCCTTTTCGTAATGCGAAATATGCGAGAGGTGTATGCCAAGTCGTGGTGGATATTGAATTTCAGATTCGATTTATATGTTTTGATGTGAAAAATGTTATGGTTTGTTGTGAGTGTGCTTTTGATTGATATTGATGTCGACGTGTTCTGAAATTCGTTGTGCCGCATTTGAATTCAATGGTTGAGTTGAGATAGGTCACTTGTTTGTTTGTGACGTTATAAATTTTTACGTCTTGAATATATTTTGTGAAGTATTCTATTTGATGTATGATAAAATTATTTGAATACATATATAAAAATAATTTATAGTATATATATTTTATTAATTAATTTATGTTTTATATGAAAAAAGATCAGTAAGTGTAGTCTATTTATTATTTGATTCTGTAAAACGTCGAGAGTTAGAAATATTTCCTTATGATATGAAATGGAAAATTTTTTCGTAGGAATAGAGTATTGAAACTAATTCTTACTAAATAATTTCATGTTAATTGCATATGAACATCGACGTAATAATTAATCATATCCTTTTTCTTTCAACTTCAATTATCGACAAACGTTCGAAAAGATTATTTTTTATTCAAAAATAAAAAAATATATATGAATTTTCGATCTAAAAAAATATACAAACGTTCATAATCATAAAAAAATTATCATCTATTTATTATTTCTACTAAGAAACAATATTTATTTTTCAGTTCACAAAACCTATCAAATTCTTTTCAAGTAGATTCCGATCTAATCACTCTATAAACCAAGTTAATACGCCCAAAAACCATCAAAGCAGCAATCTCAAACCATCAGAAAACAATCTCAAAAGTAGATTAATGAATTTTAACATATAAATTGAACATTTTTCGTTTTACTATTCGAACATACATAGAGCAGAAGAGTATCGAAACAGTCGCCGGGGCGCTATCTTGACGTCCGCATCTTTATGGCGCGGCACGTAACTCGGACTCGGGCAACCGGAGGAAAACAGATAAAGTCCCACTTAAAACTGATTTAAACTCTGCCCCCGATGGAGGGCTGTGCCGAAAGGGGTGGCAGATAGGGTAGTTCTCTATTTCGGTGAGCTTTCGCGTCCCTTCCACTTTTAATTACGGAATAAAAGCCGGAGCCGTAAAGGCGTGATATAGTGACGCGATGAAAACGGTCTGCAGTTTTCTTTGGATGCTCTCATTATGTGAGGACTGTTCGATTTTTTTGCAGGTTTCGTATTGTCTGTGTGTCGCTTGATGGGTGGTTGTTGATTGTTTTGGTTTTTGTGGCGCGTTTTAAAGTGGGCTTGGTTTTATGGGTGGTGATTTATTGGGGAGATAATGGATTTGTTGATAGATTGTTTGTCCTTTACGATGTAAAGCGAAACGATGGGATAAATATATGGAATTTAATATAATTTTAGTATATAAAACTGTGAGAAAATTCTTAGCGAATCTCATATAATTTTTGTTCGATTTTTTTTCCCGGTTTGCGTTTTGATTAAGCGTGAATTTTTCAAGTTTTCATATCGCGTTGTCCTTTGGCCGAAGTCTGCTTTGGCTCTTCTCCAGTTTGGCGAGTTTTCGTTGCACTCTAAATACACACACTTTCATACACGTGTGTTCACTTTCGTACACACATATTGATGTATACGACCGATTCAAAGTATGTATGTGATTTTTCGCTCGTTCCGAAGCCAAATTTGGTAAAAATTGCGACCGTGGCAAAATATACCTGACATGGAGTCGACTTGATAAATTTTGTATAAGAAAAACAGAAATTTTGATTCGTGTATTCGAAATTTTCTTATTAACTATTGTTGATGCTTTCAATATATATATTAAAATATCTAAAACAAGATAAAGTTTTTTACAACGAAAAGTTAGATAGATCTCAACTAACAACTTATAAAACAAGAGTGATTTTTGTCCAGTTTTCAACAAATTGACCCCTGAAAAATTTATCAAGCAAAAAATAAAAACCATTTTCTCTTTCGAAATTAGAAATAACTTAAGTTTTCGTTTAAATAGAAATGGATTCAAACAAACAAGTTTCACTATAGAAAAACACGGCACACTCCTTCTTTACCTTTTTTTTATTGCCGCAGACACAAATCAATAAAGGGGTCTTCTGAGACCCCAGAATTAAATCGAATCGGTTAAAACTTGGACTTGGTCTGGTTGCGGGCAGACGTTCCGACTATCAATCAATCGGTTCACCAATTAATTCAAAACCAATTGCTCGGAATGAACTGCGTATCTCCGAATACGTTTCCAGTAATCGTTAGTTTATAGCCTCTGTTTTGGAACTGTCCAACGCCCTAATATGTACATTTACAATTCACAATTCGTGCATTCGTTATTCGACACGATATGAAGGTTCGCTTGATTAATTTCTCGTGCGACCTTTCTGCGGGGCACGCCTTTCGGGAGATACGTCTGGTTATTTATCGAGTTTGACTTTATTCAGAATGAAATTTCTGCTTGGCCAGACTTTGCGAATATAAATGTGGAGTGTGTATTTCGGACGATAACATCGTTTTTTGTTGCGGATAATTTGTAGTTGTGGAACGTCGGAGGCTTAGTTTATCTCATGAAAAGTTTTGGTTTTGTCATTAATTATTGTTGTTTATATTGTGAATAAAAATGAGCGTTTATGTAATATATTAAATATGCATTTGACTTAGTGATGAAAATTCATATTTGAATTTGTGAATGTTTAAAAATAATTGGGTATCTTCAGTCTATAAATATTGTGCCGAAAACTCATAAATAATTTGGGTGTGAAACTGTCGATAATGTAAATTATTTTCGTTCGAAATAGAATATAATTTATGCTTCGAATAAATGGAAAAAAAGTATTGGAATATGAGATAAAATAAAAAGGTGATTATTTGCATATTTATAAATAGATTCAATGATCAAATAAATTTCTCGGTATCAAAGAAAACAAACGATTTGAGATGTTGTCGTTAAAATAATTAAAGCATTTCTAAATAGAATTCATTTACGATATGTTTGTTCGGGTTTTATTTTATATACTAATTTCAAACAAATTTTATTTTCAGACAAAACATTTTAAATATCTGCATTGTATTTTTAAATCGAATTAGACTTTCATCATCTTTTATCTATGGAACAATGTTAAGTTTTTTTTTAATAGATTTGTAAAGGTGCTGAATATATTTTTGAATTCATCAGAATATCATTGAATATTTTCAAATAAGCACGCAAAACCAAACAAAACATAAATTCAAATTTTTCAACAGTATTATCTGGAAAAAAAATTCAAACTACCATTATATCCCGATGAAAAACGGACACACACACCCGACGCCAGTTTCCTCGCGGCCGCGGGCGTTTTCCCCGATTTTCCTCGATTTCCCACACCGGACTCGGAACAATGGCGTCGCCGTAAGCCGACTTGTTGATGGGCGAACACAAATGAATTGTCTTGTTTCGCAGCAAATTACTCCGAAATGACAAATGGCACTCGAGGTCGGCCACAATGGCCCGCGCCGCAATACGCGACATACCCCAAAGCGCACAATGCCACACGACGAGTGGATGCGACGGAGATGTTGTTGTGTGTATGTGCGAAAATGTACAATTTTTTCGCAGACATTTCATATACGATCGTATGTGGAAGGTTCGAACGAATGCGGGTCGGATTACGCGCTATCGATACGACGTTGTTGCTTTGTGTTGAACGGTGAATGGAGTGTTTTTGTTGTTGTTGTTTTCGGGTGGACGGTGGTGGTTTTGTAGCTATGGGAATAAGTAGTTTTTGAATTGATGAGATTTTTTTATTTTGATTGTGAAATTTATAATTGGAACGATATCAGGTTATTCGACAATATTTTTTGTACGTTCGTTACAAATGAAATTTAATATATGGGTTTTTAAAAATCTTTTTAAACGTAAAACTAAAGTATAATATATCTGAAAAAAATTGTAACTCGTAACAAGTCATTCATGTATCCATATTTTAATAGCTTCAAAATCACTTTTATCATCTTGAAATCTTATTCTAGAGGTAATATATAATAGTATTAATATATACTGCATGAGGTTATAGACGTATACACCACTTAGCAGTTTAGCACATATGATGCATCTTAAGTGCACCAACAAAATTCTAACACGTCCAACTCGAAGTCGAACATGGTGATCCATCTCAAGAACAGTTTCGGTCGGCGCAATTTCCATCACCGTCCAACTTCAAAATTCCCACACGGCCAACGGAGGCTTGTGAATTCATAAAATTCACGATCAGATCGTCGAATTGTTCCATACAACAACATAAATATTTGCCATCTCCCGTTTAATATTTTCGACAAATTCACAAGGAGGCGGTCTTCTATAAAGCGGTACGGGGGTGGTATTTCCAGGGCAATCGAGTTCATTCCGCCGAATATATAATCGTATATCATCCCCGGTGCATGTATCTCATCCGCCTCCGCCCCATTAATGGATTACCCACGAAAAGTTGGCCGCGATTTATGGCCCACGAATTGGCCGCAAAATTTGCAAGGGGCCCCCATGGCCTGTACATGTGTAACGTGTACGCCTCCTATATTACAATATTATGTACGTGGCGGGTGTAAGTAATATTAAAAAGTGTACACCCTCGCCTCGGCCCGTGGCAGTCGCCGTTCCCTGGTCGTATACATCGAGGAAGTTTTCAGACTAGAAATTTATACGGGCCGCTTTGAAAAATGTGACCCCGCAGTATCTTTTGAGTTATCGAATTTCGGCCGTGGCGCAGAATGAGTTCGAATTTTTTTAGAAGTCCCAATTTTTTGGATAAATGATTTTTTTTAAGGATGTTTAGTAATCAATTCACATGTCATAAGTTTGAGTGATGTATTACATAGAATTGCCCAAAGGTCTAGGATAAGTTTTAAAGAGGTGATAAGTCATGTTATTAAAAAAAGCTCAAAAATTTTATCCATCGCCTTTTTGTTTTTATACTATAATTTTGAAAATTGATTTGTTATCTTTGTTTATGTTATGTTAATCGAAATGGCTTTAAAATAGAGATGTTTTTAAAAATATTTGAAAACTTTGAATTTC
This sequence comes from Hydropsyche betteni, assembly GCA_028571205.2. NCBI lineage: Eukaryota > Metazoa > Arthropoda > Insecta > Trichoptera > Hydropsychidae > Hydropsyche > Hydropsyche betteni. The sequence continues at coordinate 1,889,459 of JAOXNN020000020.1, read as the reverse complement.
GTTTTTTTATAAACAAGAAATATCAAAAAACTTTTTTCTCCTTCAACTTAAGTAATTTTTTGATAACTAATAATTTATTTCTAATAGATTTAAGCTGATATCGACTTTTGTATTTCAATTTAAGGATTATATACATCGTGAAAAAACAAACAAAGCATTTTTTTTCTGCCATATTATCTTTCAATTGGGAGTTATTAGTATACAAAAATAATGATACAATACTTTGGACTATCATATATTTGACTTAAAATATTTCAAACAATGTGACCTACCTTTTTCAAACTTATCCTAGATCTTTGGACCAACCTGTATAATTATAGCACAAATATCATGACAGTTATATTATAATTAACGGACTATTTTTTAAAAGGTATTATTATGTATGTTTATATAATAATTATGCCTATATTATGGTTCGCAATTCAGCAAGTTTTACAGTCGGCGAAAAGCAAGGTTTTCGCATGCTGTGTTATTCCTTAAAACATTGTAACGCTTTGTTGAAACTTTCGGTCGACTTCCTTTCCGTCGAGTGAAACGTATGTGAAAGTTAAAACTGTTAGAACTCTCTTCCCGCTTATAATACAATATGTCACGACCAAAAATTTAACGTTGTGGCAAATTTTCGTATCGTTCAAACTCTTCTTAGTATGTAAAATGTTGTTACTCCGCATTTGCAGAACTATGAGTGTCATAACTTAAAACAAAATCCTCTCTCATGGGAAGCAAGTAGCTACTGTTTTGAAAAATTTTTCTGCAGAATAAATTACGATTAAGGCAAGATTAAAGTATATTGTAAAAAAAGTTTGGAAACTATGCGCAAAATTACTTTTACAAATTTTATTGTTCCAAGTGAAAACAAAAGAAGAATGTAGCTTAGAAATAATTCGAGTTTTCAACTTTAACTTTCAATAGAGTTTATGTGTTTAAATACAATTGAAATTTGTAAACTACGTGCAATAGATTCGCTTTAATATATTGCTTTTGTTAATGTGGAAAGTGACGAGCCGCGTTTTATCGACGTTTCCATAATTATTTTTCACAGACATTGAAATTTTCTCGCCTTTTTTCGAATGTTAAAAATAATGAATTTCGAATCGAGTTATTTCGGTACGTCTCTGAAGAAGACATAACAATAAAACTGGTACCGACAACGAGCACGAACAACAACAACAACAAAGCGTGGCGCACAATTTTCCATCGGGGAATACATAATACGTCAAGTTTCTCGGGGCGAATTAAAAATTGAATTATAACTTTTACTTCGTTGGCAAAATTTTCGCTTCTTTCGTTTTTCATCGGGGGAATACAATCGATATATAAAATAATAGTAATAGTATGAAATAGTAGAAACAGAAGCACAAAAGCTTTTGAAAATTTACATAATCAGTAACATTCCGAACAGATCAGTATATCAAAAAAATATTTTCATCGTTTGTAATGTACTTTTCATTAAGGATATTTTAAATTTAAGAAAATAATCATATTAAATATTATAAGTTAGTCTTATTATCAAAAAAATTAATTTTGTTTATTATGTTGATGAGTTACTACGTGTGTTTATGTATAAATGAGAACATCTAGAATAACATAACATTAAACTTTTTTTATTAAGTACCAAATGATTTATATACTAAATTTTTCATTAATATAAAAACTTTGCTACCTCGAAATCACCCAAATTTCCCCAAAATCCAACAATAACGAATCAATTCTATACGAAATACGAGACTAGCAAAGAAAAATCATCGACGAAAGGCGTGTGCTTTTCGCGTGCTTAAAAGCTCCGCTTGATTTACGACCTAGAAACAAATGGGCGAGACGACCCGTCTGCCGAGTCCTCGCGATGCATTTAAATTGCATTGCAATGCGACCAAACTGCATTTTCCATTCGTGTGTGTGTACACCTGGCCGTAAACAAGCGGGTTATTCTCCAAAACGGCGGTTTTTAGCCGCTCGTGATTCCAATTGGATTGGCGTTCGAGGAAATGCACTCGTATCTATGCGGTGCAAGTTTTATTGTTTTTTCCCCTCTCTCGTGTGTTGAGAACGTTTCGTTTTTTTTTTATGTTGAGAATTTGGAATTGAGTTTTAAAACTGTTTGAATGGAAATTTGTGCGTTGTTCTTAATAAATGGGTACGTAATGTGGTTGTATTACAGTGATAAATGAAAATAATTTTATTTTGTTAGATTTTTATTAGATTTTCATGAATTTTATTATATAAATTATAATTTTTCAACACAATGCCACAGCAGAAACGTTATTTTAAATTATGACAGAAAAATCGGTTGACTTTACAACCCCGTTTCCGATTTTCGCGCGTTGGAACCAGATTCCGCCAAAAGTTGGAAGTGCTTCCTGCGGCCATCTTTTCTGTTGCTCAAAGGTGACTACAGGAAGCTCGACACTATTTTTTCTGGCCCAGACCCAAAGCAGTGGTCCGAAAATGGCGTCCTTCCACGTTCATAAGTCGTATAAATAGTTCGGACACGAATGCAGATAGACAAAATCGTGTCTTCCAAGTTCCAACTTTACTCCATGGCGGAAGAACAACGAAAGGCCATCTCTTGTTGGAAAGTTTAAAATTGAAAAATCGACACCGTCCTTAAACTTTTCTCTACGTCCTATGTGTGTATAAAATGTGATTTTTATTTTTTAGTTTATACGCTGGATATTTGGAATCGTATCGGATTAACGTTTTAATGCATGTTAATGGAATCGTAAGAAAATTTATTTATTGAAGTTAAATTTTATCTTTAGAATATATTTTATTTACAATTTATTAAAAATGAAAAGGTCAGAAAAACTAAATAAAAGTGTACAAGGTTTATAAGATCAATAATAATTATTTTTGAGTAGTTTCAAGTAAATTTCCAGTTAAATTGATAATTAAAGAATAACAATTTCTTATTAAAAATGATTTTATTTTTTTCCATAATATTTTTATTTTATGAGAAAATCAAAATCCACGTTACACGTAACATTAAAGAAGATCTGTACTTGTTTATTTATTTTATTCAGCTAATGTCTCATACAATTTGTGTATCAAAACCTAATAAATTCGTAGACGCAAAGTATAAATGAACGTTTTTCTTTGTGAGTCTCAATTTTCAATAATTTAATATAAACAAAAATCTCTATGAATGATGAAATGGAATATTTTATCGAGATATATTTGATTAAAATAATACGATTTACACGAAAGGATTCCTCAAAGATAGCGTATTTTGATGCTTTTCCACAAAATTAATAGATAAATTATTAAACATATTTACAGCATATTAAACAGAATATTCAAATATGAATTATAAAATATGCATGAATAATTTTCATTAAAACAAAACATAATACCACATAAACACGAAGAATACCCAAAATTCGCATACACGCAAAATTTTTGACCAGCACTAATATAATATATTCAATTGCAAATCCATTCTCCGTAGACGAGCGCCGAAACGTCTTTAGATTCTTCGAATAACTTCAATCGTATAGTGAACTCGACAGTCTCCAGAGTCACTTGCTCGTTCGCTAATTTATTTATTCCTCCCCAGGGACATTTGCGGCCATTCCGTCTCTCTTCGTATAATTTACGCTCGATATGCGACAGCTCGGGACACCGAAAACTCTTTGAACTTT